>JAXCEX010000086.1:0-97475 GCA_038382965.1 Ceratocystis huliohia | reverse complement strand
CCCCGGGGATAAGGGCAACGGGGGGGTAATACCCCCCCCCCCCCCCCATCCTACTTCTCCCCCTCTCCACCTCCCCTGCTTTTCATGACAAGCTCCCAAGGGATATGCCAAGGCAAGGAAACTAGCTTCCTAAAAAGACTCCGACTCATCTGCTTTGGGTGTTCCCTGGTTTGACGGACCCGTGTTTCCGGTGGCACTCAAGCGCTCAGGACTGTCTTCTCTATAAGGTTATAAGAGGCCAGACTCCTCTTCGCGATGCTCCTGATACCTGCTTCTACTCGGCACGCACAGTACGACAGAGTTTAGAGCTTACCTAGCTAACGCAGCTCCAGAGTCGTCTTCTCTCGAGTCTTGCCTTCGTTTCCTCTTTCCTGGTGGTATAGCTTGACAGCAGCATTTGTGTTTGTTTTCTTCTTTCTCCTTCTCATTCTTTGCATTTTGTCTTTACCAATTCCTGCATATACCATTCATCCAATCACATACAGCCGTTCTCGCGTCCTCATGGCTTTGTCGTCTGTGCCTGGGCAACGCTCTCACAGCCTATTCTCGGCTCTCTCTCTCGCCCTCCTCCTCATATCACTCCTCATTTCTCCCATTGCTGCCTTTTCGATCCCCCGTAACACGGACTACAACTATGGCACAGGAGATAAGTACCTGATAGGCGCGGGCCGTGGCGATATCACTGGCCCTGTCGTCGAGATCAACATGGCCGGCTATGCTGATCTTGCGCAGACCGGCACCGGCCTCCGGCAGCGCATCTACAGCCGCGCTTTCATCTTCGGCGATGTCTCAAAGCCAGAGGACCGTGTCGTTTACGTAGTCCTAGATACTCAGAGTGGAGACACGGCTATCCGCAATGGTATTTTGGAAGGTCTTGCCAAGCTTGGTGACGAGTATAAGATCTACAGCCGCCACAATGTCGCTATCACCAGCACCCACAGTCACTCAGGCGTGGGAGGCTACTACAACTATCTTCTGCCACAGGTCACCAGTCTGGGCTTTGAGAAGCAGAACTACCAGGCTATTGTTGACGGCGCCGTTCTTTCCATCAAGCGAGCCCACGAGAACCTGACTACTGTAAGTCTTGAAGGATATTACATTGACTTGGCGTAACAAGCAGGTGACTAACAACACCCTCTCCACTCCATAGGGATACCTTGACATGGCTACAACTGAAATCGAAGAGGGTGGCATTAACCGCAGTCTTTGGTCGTATATGCACAACCCCCAGGAAGAGCAGGACCTGTACAACAGCCCCGTTGAAAAGACTATGTGGGTTCTGCGCCTGACCCGTGAATCTGACGGGAAAAGCTTGGGAGTTGTGTCCTGGTATGCCACCCATGGTACCTCACTGCTGCAGAACAACACGCACATCGCCGGCGACAACAAGGGTGTGGCTGCGTATCTGTTTGAGAAGGATATGGAGAATGATGAAAACGCCGCTGAGGGCTTTGTTGCAGCCTTCAGTCAGTCGGCTATGGGCGATATCTCGCCCAACACTCTGGGCTCTTGGTGTGACGATGGCTCGGGCCAGCAATGTAGCTTCGAAAACAGCACTTGCAGTGATGGCCGGTCGCAGTCGTGCCGTAGTAGAGGCCCTATGTTTGATAAGCTAGATCTAGGCGTTAGTAGCTGCTTTGAGATCGGCCGTCGTCAATTTGCCGGCGCCAAGGCTGCATGGGACTCGATGACCACTTCGTCTACCAAGATAGTCGGCTCTACTGTTAAGGCTTACCACTTTTTCCACGACATGAGATATGCCGAGTTTACCAATCAGAAGGGTGAGATTGTTGAGACCTGCCCCGGAGCACTAGGCTACTCTTTTGCCGCTGGCACCACTGATGGCCCAGGCTTTGCCGACTTTACACAAAACGACTCTGGCGAGCCTGATGCCAACCCATTCTGGAAAATTGTTTCTGGGGCCCTTAAGAACCCGTCGGATAAACAGAAGAAGTGCCAGGAGCCTAAGCCCATTTTATTAGATATCGGTGAGATCGACTTCCCCTACGCTTGGGGCGCCAATTTGATCGATATGCAGTCTTTGCGTGTCGGGCAGTTAATCATCATGGTTGGCTCGGGTGAGATCACTACCATGAGTGGCCGTCGTTGGCGTAAGGCTGTAGCTGAGGCCGCTGCGAAGCAGGATATTACTCAGGGTGTGGAGCCGATTGTTCTCAATAGTGGCCCTTCTAACACGTACTCACATTATGTGACTACCCCCGAAGAATACGATGTGCAGCGCTACGAGGGCGCTTCTACTCTGTTTGGACGCAATACGCTTGATGCTTATATCAATCTGACCCTTAGTAGCCTGCATTACCTTGCCCCCGACTCAACCGATCTTCCTGAAAGCGGCAAGCTGCCCCCTGACAACCGCGATGACTCGCTCAGTTTGACTTCTGGTGTCGTGAGAGATGACGAACCCAGAGACACATCTTTTGGCGATTGCCTGATCCAGCCTCAGATGAAGATTTCCCCAGGAGGTGTCGCCAATGCCACTTTCGTCGGTGCCAACCCCCGTAACAACCTTCGTCTTGAGGGCACTTTCGCCGCTGTTGAGATGAAGCAAGGCAACACCTGGACCCAGGTCCGCAGTGACTATGACTGGCACCTCGTCTACTCGTGGAAGCGCACTAATACGCTGCTTGGCCACAGCGAAGTGGTCATTACCTGGGAAGTAGAGGAGGATACTGCCCCTGGCACTTATAGATTAGTGTACTATGGTGATTCCAAGGGCCTTTTTAGCGACGACACTACGCCGTTTGAAGGCCGCAGCGATGAGTTCCAGGTGGCCCTCTAGAGCGAGGATGACCAGGAGGAGAGCCAGATGGTGGTATCCTCAGGGAGTCTGCGATCCGCTGTATTTGGATCACTTGTACAATACTCTACAAAGCCGTACATATCGATAGGTGGGAGTGTGGATGCTTGCCGCTTTATCCTGTTGCATATTTCATGTTTTATTTTTGTTCATTGTTACTATTAAATGCCCGCCTTACGCTATTACGTACACATAAACATAGCCCACACCGACTTGGTCCTGTGTTAACTTTTGATGGTATATCGTGTTACGCATCAAGACAGTGGGTTGTCATGACATGAATCAAGGAAGAAAGATTGGGTTGTAGGACAAAAGGAAAAAAACCGTCTCTCATCATTATGACAAATATTGTTTCGAATAAAACCTAAAGGAAGTCGCTAAAAAAACATCAATGAATCAAATTGCACCACCCATTTTTCGTTTTTGACTTGTTTCCCTCAACGATCTAGGTTCTCAGACTCCTCAGTTGAAGACCATGAGAAAGACTCCATGTCGAAGAATGCCAGCTCATAGATGTAGGCAAAGGCAAGCCTCACGAAACCATCCATTTGATCATAATCGATGTTGTCTATGACATCCTCATCGGTGTAGAAACTTTTGAACATGTTGTTATGGGTGTTTTCCATGACTCTAGCCACGGGATATCCTAGGCCATGCGCAATAGTGTGGTCGGACGATCCAAAGTTATCTCTTGTTTCAGCGTAACCAAATTTGCAGTACTCGAGGATAAGGAGCTCGATGAAATTGGTGAGATCACGGTTGGTATGGTCGATGACGACACCAAATTTACGCTCGGTATCAGGATTGTAGTAGCCGATTTTGTCTAGGTGGAGGATGGCAGCGATGGGGTTGTCGTTTGCGTAATAGCCGGACAAAACCTCGAGGGAGCCTTGAAAGCCGGCCTCACTGGCTGCGTACCAATGGAACTCGATGGTATTCCAGCCTAGACCCAGGGGGATTCTGTTGTCGGTGAGAAGAAGGCGGAACGTCTCCATAAGAGCAATGGCGCCGGAGCCATTAGCATCAGCACCCGGAGCAGTTGCTGATCCGAATTCCTCGTTTTCGTTGTCTGTGAATGCAATAGAATCAAGACTGGCAGAGAGCACAATAGTGTCAGGGCCCCGGCCGGGGATCTTGGCAATGACGGTAGGCTGTTGCCAATCTTTGTGGTTCAAGTACTTCACTTCAACGGTTTTATCAAGAGATCTCTCATTGATCAGGTTCATGAGTTCGGCTCTAACCCAGGTGGCGGCTATGAGACCATCGTCGCTGTTGTAAAAGCGGGTACGAAAGGATGTGATCTTTCTTAGCCAGCCTGATATGATATACCGATCGATGAGTCCTAATCTGTCATTGACCCATTTCTTTTCATTCAAAGCTTCAGGATAGATGTACACAAGATTACGCTTGTCAATAGCAGTGCCAGAGTCACGGTTAAAATCGAGAGGGACATCGGCGTTAGTGATGTCGATAAAGTTGGTGCCAGCCTAGAAACGGGAGATTATCAGCATGTTAGGGGTTTCATGTGCAGAGTCTGGCGTACGGGGACAACTAGCCTACCTTTTTGAGCTGCTGTTTCTCCCTGACAGTGACCTGACGCACATCAGTCTCGCTGAACTGGAGAGTGACCAAGTCCGTGCCGGTAGAGGCGGCATTGACAGTACATGTTGCGACCAGAGCCGCCAAAGCTAGAGTAAAGCGCATGTTGGAAAAGACGAGAAGAGAAAAGAGACGAAAAAGAGGTGCAGATAGGGGTCAACCAAGAGTTAGAGCGTCGTGGCCAAGATGGGCTTGCTATAGACTGTGTATAAGCTTCTGTGCTACCAATGATCTGGGATGACAGGCAGGACAGCACAAGACAGGCGGCTGCTATTCCTATATATATTCAACGCCATCACAATTATAAGTGACATGACAAACAACAGCCAGCACTTAACGAAGAAACCACCGCATCACAATATCTAAGATACGGAGGCTAATATCGCAACTGCCTAGTATGGGGCCAGCTTCAGCTACATGCTTTCCAATTTTCAACTTATTTCTAGAGTTTAGGGATCCCACAATTTGGCAAAGGCAGGTGGTGTGGTAGTACCAGCTTGTGGTACCTGCCGCCCTATAAAGGAACTGAGTTCTAAACTTAAACCTCGAGGCTTAATGTGGGGCTTATCTTTACACCAAGAAACAAATACCAAGGCCTTTTTTATGGTGAGAAGGAAGCACTTATGACTAGACGGACTAGGCTGGCCATGCATCAGGGATTGATGTGAAGAAGAAAGGACGGAAATATAAGAGGAATAAAGATATGTAAACTAGGAATGGATGCGCTTTCTATGCTTATTGCTTATATTGCTATAATTACCAATACCAGGGCCAGGTACGCACACACCACAAAATCATTCAACTTGCCTATTTGAGCTCAGCCATGGATGCTGCTAGTCTGATAGGAAAAGGAAACTTTGAATTATCCCGATCCGAAAAAAACAGGGACGCTTAAATTAAATTGGAGACGCGACCTAAGTGTGGCTATCACGGATCCAGACTCGGACTTAGAGTAAGCTTTAGCAGGGGTCTGTTGTAGAGCTAGACACGAACAAAGCGAAAACTGAACACACTAGAAAGCCATCACTATGCTGCTTGGGAAAAGAGGGGAGAAAAGAAGAGAAAAGAGAGAAGGGCGAAGAACGAAGAACGAAGAACGAAGAACGAAGAGGGTCATTAGTTCTTAGATTCTGTAAATAGCCACCCACACCTACTATAAACCACACATTATGCCTTCCAACACGTCTCATGCCTTTTCCTGAGTTTGAACGTTGCTGATGGAACCGTCTTTTTGTCTTTTTATGTCGCACACGAAACACGACCAGGCAAGAGGCTTTGAAATCCAGGCCAAGTTGCGTTACCTTAGGGTATATCTGGGAGTTTGCTTTTTGCTTTTTGCTTTTTTTTTCTTGTTTTTTCTCTGGTGCTGCACACTGTAGTGCGGAAACGAGCAACAGCAATTGCGCTTCGCTCAGCAAAACCTCTGTAGTACCTTGCAGAGGGTTAATTCTGTCCGGCAGCCAACCCGGCATCGTTTGATCTCCGTGATTTCTGTAGACGTAAGATTTATCCCTATTCCAATTCCAAAAGCCGCGTTACCCCTTCCCCCTCCCTCTTATTCTCCTTTTCCTCGCCTTTCTCCGGCCCAGGCGGAGCATACATAAGGTTTGACAAGGTCGCAACCTTAAATCAGCATGTAGCTGACCTGCATTGTAAGCGTCTTAGACTGCGTTTCAGGCTGTAGTGATTCTAGGGTTTCAATCTGTGGATCATCAGGGCTAGATTGCTGGATCAGGCACACATCCCCCTCCTTCGCCATCTTTAAGCCCCCATCCCCTTCCTGTTGCATCGGGTTTCACGACATCGGAAATGACTGTCAAAAACAGGAGAAATAACTAGTAGAAACAGTAGAGCATGGCATGCTACGCCACACATCGTGGCGGCTAGATGGAAGGTGGCGGCCAATAAAGAGCAGAGTATGGAGCGGAGGACAAAGAAACGCTAAATCCAATAAAGGATGTTAAGCGAACACACCATAGGCCTGTTGCATCGACGGGCTGTACGGAGATGAAACACTGGCTAGGCCGTAAAAACGAAGAACAATTTTAATCGCTAGTGAAGAGGAGTCGTGCCATATGGAAGCCAAGCTTGCGGATGGTATGGAGGTCATGGAAATTGAGGATGAGGGGCTGCTGGCAAGGGGATCTGAGGAAAGAAGGAGGCGGCAGCAGGGAGAAGGTCAGACAAACTGTCTTGAGGGCCGTAGATTCGTAGATATAAAAGAACGACAAGCCCGTCCCAATTAGTAGATCATGGAAGGAAAGAAGCAATTCAGATCATCTCATCTTCATCTGGTCGGGTCGTTCTTTGCCTTCGGTTTGAAGTCTTTCTTTCTTTCTTTTCCCTTGTCTTTCTTTTCTTCTATTGTCGCCGGTCGGCTATTCATTCGTTCTATAACTTTTCACGTACATACCACGTACTCATACACTCGTTTTTTCTTACATTGTGTCTCCCGCATTGCATATACACCACCCACCTACCAACCATGCGTTCCGCTCTTCTTCTTGGTGCCGCTGGCCTTGCTAGCGCCTACACCATTACCACTGCCAGCCTCTTCATGCAGAAGAACATGGACCCTATCGTGATCCCAGGCAAATACCAGAGCCATTTGCACTCGTTCTTTGGTAGTGACTCTGTCACTCCCAACACCAAGACTTCGGTTGAGCTGCAGGCTGGTTGCTCGAGTGCTGAGAACCCCAACGACTACTCGTCCTACTGTAAGTTGTTAGATTCCTCTCCACGTGATTCCCTATCTGTAGCCTAACAAAGCCTCCCTAGGGTTCCCCACCTTGGTCCTGAAGAACGACGATGGCACTGTCACCCCAGTCACCGTTAACCGCTTCAGTGCCTACTACGTCAGCATCAACAACGCCGAGATTGCCATCCCGCAGGATTTCCGCAACGTTGTCGGAAACGCCTCGGCCACTACGCAAGCTGGTGTGCCTGAGCTTGCGGGCCACTCGTGGTTCTGCGAGGGTGAGCCTGTTGATGAGAGCAAGGACCCTGCTGCCTTCCCCACGTCAACCTGCTCCACTCATCTGCAGACCCTGCTGCTCTTCCATGACTGTGTTAACCCCGATACCCTCGAGTCTGATTACTCGGGCACCCAGCACTGGACTAGCTTCGGTGTCCCTGCTAACCGCTGCCCTGCTGGCATGAAGCGCATCCCGCAGCTGCGTTTCAGCATCCGCTTCGACCTGCGCAAGCTGCTGCCTAATGGCTGGAAGGGTGCCCCCCCTCTGGAGCTTGCCTGCGGTCCCTCGTACTGCTTCCACGGTGACTTTATCAACGGCTGGCTTCCTGAGGCTGCGGAGAACATGCTCAAGGCCACTTCCAAGACGGAATTTGCTGGTGTTGATGGCCCCGATGGTAAGTATGATGCTGGCTCGATCTGCGGTGCTAAGAACGCCCGGGACAGAAGCCCTAACGAGGGCACTTCAGACTTCCTCGAGGCTGCCAAGATCGCTGAGTCGTCCAAGGCTGCCGCAAAGCGCAGAGCCACTCGCCACCGCCGCAACTAAGTGGATCAAAGTCTAGCCAGGTGCCAGGCTTCATATAATGTTCATATGTATATATATAACATCTTTTATTCTTCCGCCACTTGTATTTTCGCGTATGGGGTGATCTTTTTCTGACCTTATATTTTGCTGTGATCTGCGCATGTGTGTAAGTTTGTATTTGACAGGCACAGCCCTATCATCCCGTGGCGCATCAATTACGTGATAAGCATAGGCTCTTCTCGCTGAGTGGCGCTCACTTGTAATAAAATTGCAAACTAGCCGAAGCACAAGCGGAAACCTAGCAAATTGGGCCTGGTCCCTAAGCCAAAACGAGAGAAAAGATGTGCGAATGCGAAACAGCACGCTGACACGCGCTGAATGATCAAAGAGCCAGGGTCTCATCTTGGCTCTCTTCCTTCCTGGCTTTAATCACGGGGAAAAGGAAAAAACAATAAAAACAGACATTCCATCTAGCGCTCTTAGTTACCGAATACTTGAAGGTTCGTTGCCATGACCCTTCAAGATAAGACGTTGTGGTTATGTCGATAGAGAAGTGGATAGAAAGAGAGACGAGAGCAAGGATAAATGAAATAAAGAGACCAAAGGAAAAAGGCCATACTACTGCATATATTTGCACCGCCCGACCGGGTCATCATTTTCCACTTTGTTGATTAAGCGAGGATGAGCCAACAACACGGGCCTCTTTTACCTCCATATTTTTATTGTCATCGGTATACACAGGGGTCAAGTTGCAAAACGTGACTATTGGGCCAGCGTTATACCAGGAGCAGGTAGGGTGGGGGCGTAATACTTGGCAGGCGTTCTCGATTTTCGGCCCGTTAATGCCTTTTCCTCATGAACCATGAGGGACCAACAAAAAGACCCTGTCTCTTTACTTTTTGTGCCTACTACGAGAATTTCGTAGTTGGCCTGGCTTACGCTGATGCTGCTCAGGTGACTGGTGTTGTTGCTCTTTGTCATCATAGAGTCTTTCAAATTCTGAGACTAGTGTGTTGATAGGCACTTCAGTGTCATCACTAACTAGGTCTCCCTCCTGTTTCTCCTGTTCATGTAGACTCTGCAGGATGTCAAACTCGACTTCCAGAGGTACATCATAGTCTTGGCCACCGCCGTCTAGACTCATATCCATGTCTAGGCTGGCCTGCGCGTCGCTGTTGAGCGCTTGTTCAGCCTGCACTCTCGTGGCATCATTCTTTCCAGGGTCAAGTAGAGCTTGGGCTTCCACTGGCCGGTGGTCTTGGCCAACATGAGCTTGTTCGTCGGCGACCGCACTTCCTACATGACTCCCTTCTTGCTTAGCTCCAGTTCCACTGAGGTTCTCGTGGATTTCTTCCGATCTTTCCGATCCTTCCGATCCTTCCTCACTAAAAAAGTCTTCTTCTAGGCCTTCGCTCGACACCTCCTGAATCTCGTCAATAGTTTCAGCGGGGAGCTCTATTCGGTCGTCGCTGTTGTCGAGATTATCTTGAACCTGGTCGTTGACTTTCTCCAATTGGCCCTTGACCTCAGAGAAGTCTGGTTGCTCACTAAACCCGCCGTCAATCAGATCTGCAATCTCATCCTCCCATTCTTCTGCATAGGGCCCAACCTTTTCCAGGCCTGAACGCTCTAGCAGTTCGGTGTTGTTCTGCATTTCCATACCTAACAACCTGGGCCGAAGCCAGTTTAGCAGAAGTTCCTGTCCTTGCGCCGGAATCACCAGGCCATTGCTCTCCGCCGGCCCAACATCAGCAGCAATGACACGGTATTGTGCCCTCTCGAGATACTCTTCAAAATCCTCTGGCGGTTCACGCCATTTCTCGCGTGGCTTGACCTCAAACTCGTTAATGCTGCGGACCATAAAATTTCCTAGGATTATAGCATGTGATTTAAACGTGTTAGGCATGGCTATGGGTGCTCTGTAGCGCGGTGGCGTCTTCCTGGGAGCCGGCTTTGGTCCAAAGACAACTTCCAGTGGATCCACATCACATGGAGTCAATCTTCCGGTGTGGTCCAATGATGATACCTCGATTGGCTCTAGGTCCAGCTCTTCGGGTGGGGATGTATAGAGCATGAGCGTCTCTGGAATCCCCAACAGGCTTTCTTGAGGCGGAAAGTTCAAGTTCACAGGATCGACTGGTGGCGAGCCTGCGGTTAGCCGACGGAGCATGTGGCTATGGTGAGCGGGATCCGGGTGTAGAGCGTGCCGTTCCTCCTCGTACGACACATCAAGGAAGCCGTACAGCTCGTCGTGTTCCCGACGTAGTCTTTCCATAGCTTCCTCTTCATGAGACGCTGGCAGCGGCATGTACTTGTCTTCATACTGTTGATACACCGTCTTATGGAAGGTTTCGGGCACAATAAGCCCTGACGTAGAGAAAAATAGCACAGGGCTAGCATAGGCGTCGAACAGATTTCCAGGGTCGGAGAAGAGAGCTGGCATGCGCTTCTTGAGTCGTGCAATAGCTGTCATGTATTTCGACTTGGTTTTTCGGTTGCTATCATTCACATCGTCATGATCGCTAAATCGATTGTCCCAGTGGTCAGGCAAAAACCTAGTCCAGTCGTATATTCCATCCCAGGCCGAAACACCGCGGATACCCACTGGGACATGGGGTCTACAGGATATCAGAGCTAGCGACATAGCTAGTCCCGCCCCAAGCTTGGTGCCGTAGACATAGAAATCACGCCGTCGGTATTTGCCCCCGGGCGGCTTCAAGTACTTGACCAACCGCGCATATGCAAACGAGATGTCTGACATTGGGTGTGGCCAAAACATTGGAACGCTAAGAGCGCCAATACGAGTGGTTTTGCCGAACCAGCGGTAGTGGATTATAGCGACGGGAAATTCCCGGAGATAGGAGGGCAGCGCCATACTCGGAGTCGTGTCACCTGCGGGTGGGATGTAGATAAGAATGGGGCTACAGCATTGCTCCTTAATATTGTGAAGTCTGAAACTATGAATTAGATACGTCGGCCAACTAAGAGGCTTGGATTTAATTGTGCGTGCTGTGCTGTGCTGTGCTACTCACGAGATTTTTACATATCCGGCCGACCCTGTCCGCACATTAATGACAGGATGCTTGTATTTCTGCGGCGGCTTTGTGCTATAAGGCTCCTCAGGTTTCCCTACATGTCCTACCCTAGGTTTTGGCGACGACCGCGGCGAGTCTAGCCTTGTAGCCGTTGAGAAGAATGTGTATGAAGACGGTGAGTTCCTGCATAAGTCGTGGCGTTGTCGGCAGGTTCTGGCCCGCCAGGCGCTGGTGGGAGGCTTCAATACTGCTCGCAAGCACCATACCTGTCCTGGTAGCAACATAATGGCATGCACCTGTTGTTGGGCCGCGGAGATCTGCGAGCATTGGAATTTTAAAGGTTTAATACTGTGGAACTAAAAGTCTCAGGTTGCACAGGCCGCTGAATTCCTCTTAAGTCATCACGTGACACTAGGGTTGATAGTTGATATACATTTCTATGAACCCTATTATATTATGCGTC
This sequence comes from Ceratocystis huliohia, assembly GCA_038382965.1. NCBI lineage: Eukaryota > Fungi > Ascomycota > Sordariomycetes > Microascales > Ceratocystidaceae > Ceratocystis > Ceratocystis huliohia. Next base: position 86,060 of record JAXCEX010000086.1, on the reverse strand, counting down.
TTTCAGGCCTTTCCGTAGGCTCTTCTTCCCTTCATCAAATCCCGTGACGTCATATTCATCTGGGTAGCGCTCCAGAAGGTCGTGGAGCCTGTGCATTTGCTTCTCTAGCTCCGGCGTCATGTCTTCGTACACATCTGTAAACATGTTCCGCAGAGCTGGCTTCTTGTCCGCCTCAGCTTTCCTGAAGGCCTCGAGAACTTCACGTTTGATTTCCTGTCGTGCCTCCTGCTCTAGGTCTTCGCTCCAGATACCCTTGTGTTCCATCCATTTGCGCAGACGTGCAATGGGATTATCACGCCTCTTCCACTCTTCAACCTCAACCTTGGCGCGGTATGCAAAACTATCGTCTGATGTGCTGTGATGGCTCACGCGGTATGTCATGGCCTCGATGAGCACTGGTTTGCCGCCGTCCTGTAGAGCTAATTGACGAGCACGCTTGGTGGCGGCACGCACGGCCCAGAAGTCGTTGCCGTCAACACGGATGGTATCGATTCCATAGCCTATGCCGCGGCTAGCAATACCATCACCGCGGTATTGCTCAAGCGTAGGCGTCGAGATGGCGTAGCCGTTGTTGCGGCACAGGAAAATCACAGGACATCCACGTGTGGCTGCAATGTTTAGCGCGGCATGGAAGTCGCCCTCGGAGGCGGCACCCTCGCCAAAGTAGGCCACAACGACGCGAGGTGGGACACTTCCAGGGTTCTGTTGGTGTTGTATTTTAAGCGCATAGGCAGCCCCGGATGCTTGTGGAAGTTGAGTGGCTAACGGGGACGAGACGGTATGCTGGGAGAGCGATAAAGTTAGCTTGCTTGACTAACCCATGCAGGCTATAGCGGGGACCAACCAACGGACTTACAATATTTAATTTCGACGATCCGTAATGCACTGGCATGTTTCGGCCACGGCCGGGATCCTGGCTATTTGCGAACAGCTGGTTCATAAAATCAATAGCTGTGAAGCCACGCTGACGAAAGACACCCTGCTCACGGTACTGGCAAAACACCACATCGTCCTTCTCCAACGCGCTCGCCGAGCCGACGCACACGGCCTCCTCGCCCATCGAGACCATGTAGAAACTGACTCGACCTTGGCGTTGAGCATCGAACATAGTCAAGTCCATGACTGCAACAAAAAGCATGTCGCGGTATAGCTTGACGATTTCACTATCGCTCAGGTCTGCTACAAAGCTGCTGTCTACTGGTTCGCCCTCGGCATCAATAGCTCGGTAAGTAGGCAGGGCTGCAATCTCGGCTGGCTGCACAAACGACATGACGTTAGTGAAGTCTGATTTCACGGCCCCGGGAAACGACACATTCTGTGCGTTGGGGCGTTGCGATAGGCTGCTGGCTAGCCGGCGCGGGATGGCAGTAGTAAGAGCTGCATGTTTTGAGGAATGAGCCGCAAAGTGACGTAGGAGAGAGCGCTTCATAATGGAAAGCGACAGAAGCAAGCACAAGAAAAGAGAAACTATGAGTGATATTTAGATCGCGCTTGTGTATGTGAGTGTGTGTGTGTGCGTATTGTAAACTATGTAGTAGCGAGGAGCTTGTGATAAGCAAGTACGGTATTTCTTGTGTTGTATTTGGAATACACCCTAGAATGAGTTTTAACAAAGCTACGGAAGACAGAAACAACGATCCCCTCATCCTAACTGAACTCCAAATCCCCAGCACTTGTGATGTGAGTTTCCCCTTGTCTAAGCCGACCTTGTCTTGGCCTTGTTTATTTGTTTGTCTTTTGTTCTTGCCTAGTTAAAGGGACAAGGACTTGAGCCGATCTAAAGCGCGTGCCTTCCCTTGGTTATCTCGGTACTTTGGCTCTTGCCTCCAAGAACGAAAGCTGCCCAAAAGGGACAGTCCAAAAGTACTCAGACACGTTGGCATTTCCTACCTCTGCTCCGCATGGTTTATTAGACATTTCAATTTCATCAAGAGCAAGCCGAGAGCATTTGATTTTTGATCGCATTAAGAAGTGCTTGATACGCTGAAAAATACGCCTGGTCTAACCCCGTGGCTTGTAACTCGCTGGAAGAATAACTTCTTCTCACCCCTCGAGCTACTTTGTTGAGGAAGAAGTAACTCACTCCAACTTCTCCCTAGCAACACCAACACCATGTTATAAATACAGAATACTAAATAGTACTTGAAAAGAACCGTATCAAACAGGCCAACTGATGCTGATACATTTCCTCACCTTCCCCCTCACTGTTCCATCCACGCTAGCCAATACCATATAAAAACACAATCCCCATCAAAAACCGCATCATTGCCAGCCCTAGTCGCAGTACCTGAATGCTGACCATCAGCACCACCACCCCTTTTCTCATTGAGTCCCTAGTAGCCTGCATAGCTAGAGTGCTGCACGCCGCAAGTCAATGTCCTGTGCCTAGAATCAGTCGCCGATTATTTTTGATTACTTGATTCAGCTTGGCCTCGGCCTTTTCAACCTCTCGTCGTGCCAGCTTTAGTGCCTTCTCCGAGTCCTCTACGCTCATTGGCGGCGGGCTTTGTAGCGAGAGCGTGCCGCAGTCGGCCCCCAAAGGATTACGCAGGTTGTTGAGTGATGGCATGGATGTGGAGGTAGGCGTGGGCATGGAATGGTAGCTGCTAGTACTAAGACTCTGGTAATCTATAGACGAAACGGCTCCCGTAGATGTTGTGAGTAGTGCAGCAGCATCATCACTACTGAACCCCGACGCGCCGTACATCTGCGTTGGGGGCACGTCACAATTATATATGAATGGCGCTAGTGAGTTGAGGCTGGCATTAGCAGCGGCATCACGAGCTGATTGTCCTGTGGACGATTGGCGATCGAGCTGTAGACCAGGGAGTACAAATTGGTTGATGTACGAGATGGCTTCGTCGCGCTGAATTTTGGCCACGGGATCATGGACCTTGCCATCCGTTGTCTGGGGAAAAAAGCTGGGTGGCCCATTTGGAACAGCACGATTGTTCACCAATGTAAATCCCTGGGTGCCTCGCCGATATGCGTCAAAGATAAATGTGCGGGGGTCTTGAAGATCAGAGACCATTTTAGCTTGGTAGTAAATGTATAGATCCTCTTCCTCTTGCGATAGATTGCGAACAAAGTCGCCATTGGGGGTGATCAGGACGCGGCTTCCGTCGCAGAACTTGCGGACAGGTTTGCCTTCATAGAGTTGCTTCTTTTCGTCGCTTGTGAGGATGCTGGTTGCTGTGTCCTCGCCCATATTTACCTGTGTCTTGCCTGCACTACTGCCATCAGCGTTGCTGGTGATTCTTGTTTCAGACATCCCTGGCCCTGGAACTGAAAATACCTTTTCCACCTCGGCCTTTGTGTTGTCACTATTGAGTGGCCTAAAAAAGCTAAGCCTGTCAGCCTCAGGCAAACGTCTCTGTGCTCGTAACCCGGAGAAAATTTTAGACAAGGCTGACTCCGAGATATCGACCGCATGGGATTGGCCTTTGTGGATATCGGTAGACCTCTCAGTTTGGGCCACAGCTTCTGCTGCTACCTTCTCAGCGGTGATTAGGAGAGGCTCCTTTTTCGCCGTCACGTCCTTGATCTGGATTCTCTCGGATTTGGCTAGTGTTTGGTTATTGCTGACCGAAGTCTTCTGTGGTGACTTGATAATAGGCGAGGATGCTGATGCCGAATCTACGCTATCGATATTGGCCTTGCCTTCCTGGTCCTGGGGCCTGAACTCCTGTCCTTTCTTGTTTGTTGTTGTTGCCGTCGTCTCGTCTAGAGCCTGAGAGGTGGTAGAAGAGGTACGCTGCTGAGAAGAGCTAGAGCTAGAAGTCGTTGTTGATGTAGTAGTGGAAGACGACTTATTCAAGTCTGGGCTCTGGACGTTAGGAGCGAGAGAAACCTTGGTCTTTTCCCTAGTTTTAAGGGTAGGTGGAATGTCTGAGCCGTCCTTTTCGGCAAGAGAAGCCGACGCCGAGATAGCCGCGCTAGAACCCTTCTTCAAAACTGCAGGCTTTTCCTTCTTTTGCTTCTTCTTGCGGCCCATGACTGGCGCATGTGTTGTTTCCTGTTGGGGGGCAAGCATGCTTTCGGTCGCTACCGTATCCACTTTTAACTGGTCTTTGCGTTGTTTACGCTGCTGACTTTTAGTAGTGGTACGGACCGGAGCTGTGCCAACTCTATTTGCTGTCGGGGGTGGCGGAGGAGAGCTTGTACGAGATAGAGAGATCGATGTCGACACTATCGATGCACTATCACTAATGATTTCGCTGTTGCTGGTTGGGGTGGAGGGTCGCTGGAGATGGGAAGAGTTCGGGTTTGCCGCTAGGACAATTGGTGAGGCTAAAGGCGCGGAATCAGACCTGCTCAACGTCGTAGTGCCAGTAAGCCTAATAGACCTAGGAACAGCGCGGACAACAGGAGATGGCGGGTTTGTAGCTGAGGTAGATACTGATCGTGATAAGACAGTAGGGATCTCAACAGGAGTTGTAGTAGCAGTAGCTGTAGCCATAGCTTTGACAGAGGAATTGGCCTTGTTCAGTGTGGGCGAAGACGTGTTAAGTGAGAGAATAATAGGGCGCTTGGGCTTGGTACTACTGTCCACAAGGGACTTCTTAGGCGAGCTCGTACCAAGTACCCGGGATAAAGTATCTGAAACGGGAGTGCGCATAGTATCAGTCTTGTGCGAATCCAAGGCGGGGAAGTCTTCATCGTGAAGAATAGATGTGGACACGGCCCTCATGGGTGCTTTGAGTGGGGTCCGAGGTGTTTGGGGAGCTGCAGATTCGGTAGAGCCTGACGACAAGGTAGTGTCCTTCACATCTTTATCTTTGCCCCCTTCCCTAGCAGCTACAGCGACTGCGATCTTGGTTAACGTAGTATGTCGCTCAGGGGTTGACAACACGTTTCTAGAAGTTGATGCCTTGGTCTTAGCCTTGACTTTGGGGGACGTCACAGGAGTTGACGTGGCATTAGCTGCTGCAGGTGGATCGACTGGGCTGCCAATAGGCATTGAGAACTTGGTCTTGATAACGGGGGCGTTTGCTAATGAGGTTGAAGCTATGGGGACGATAGGTGAGGCCGTTGACGACTGTGTAGGTAGACTGAGAGGATTAGAAGCCATCCCAATGGGAGTAAGGCCTGGAGGAGCAGGAAGACCCAACCCCGGAGGAGGCTTGGGGGTGCCCGAGGCAGAGGAGCGGCTCGATGCCCGTGCATCCCAGGGCTCGTCAGAGACAAGAGCATCAACATCATGAATGGCGGCATCCAGTTCTAGCATATCATATTCTAAGGAAAAGTACGCACGTTAGCATGCAGAATTAGAGCTTTGCAACGACTGGCAGTGACGTCAGATTGCATGATGTGGCGTGATGTGTGGCGTCGCGTATGTAGGGGAATGGGGATGCAAATGTATGGAGGTGGGAGTGAAAGTAAAAGTGAAAATGCTGATGTGGGAGAAGAGCCGGTTGGGTTAGCAGGCTTCCTGTGATAGCGAAGAAACAGGCTGGTTGCCCATTTCAGAAAGTGATTAATGCTCTCCCGCAACTAACTGTTAATGCCCCTCTATTGTAGTTTTCCTTTTTGTGCTTGCTGGACAGTTTGACTCCATCATCCAAGTCCCTTGCAGATTTATAGAAAGGGGAAGCAATTAAGCGAAGCCAGAATGCAGGGAAAACTCAAATGCAGAAAGAAAGCAGATATAATGCCATGCGGCTAGTAAATACAGATAGCAAAGACAACTCATACGGGCGAGACAAATTAAGTATAGGAATACAGCGGAGGAGAAACACCGAATGAAAAAGAAATTATGCACACCACGGCCATCATCGTCGCTTCTGCTTGCTTCAGAATAGAAAACTTGAGGGCTACTGCTCGTGACCAGGTTGAGAAGAGAATAGAGAAAAGGGGATCGTAATATATTGATCCGGAGAGAAGAGAAAAAGAGAAACAAAGATAGAGGAGATAAAAAAGCACAGCTCAAGCTACCTGAAAATGGGAGCGGCGAGAATGGACTGGTGAAGTTAACATACATGAAGACCAAGCAAAGCGTTCTAGAGACGATGATGGCTTGCCACGTGCTGCAACTAGATCCAAGGCTATGGGTAGTAGATTAGATATACATGATCTAACCACCCCAGAGCCCAAGTATCTAGGTGTTGCTCACAGCAAGGACTGAGAAGAGGATGTGGGATGAAAGAAAAGTCCAATGTCCATAGCTCTCTGTCCTAAATACCTCCAGCTCCCTAAAATGATGCCCCTATGAGTTCTTGTTGTCCAAAGATCCGTGCTCGTCGTCATCAAGGTGAAGCATGAGCTGATGAAATGTGAAGGAAATATTAAGAGGAGTAAAAAAGAGATTGATGTTGTAGTTGGTAGAGCTGTCTGGGGTGTAGTGGATCGATCGTGACAAATTTGAGTACGAGCATTGATAAAAAATCTGCTTCCACTGCAGGGTTGAGACCACGGAAAGAGAGATGCACCGCTTTGCAGAGAAACTGACAGTAAGCGAGATGGCGTAGAGTGTGTAGAGAGAATAAAAAAAGGACATCAAAGCATAATGAGGAATAAAAGCAGAAACGCCCTGACCATACACACGCCGGTGTAGGTATTGGTGTGTAAATGCCAACCCAGATAAAAGATAGCAACGCGTAGAGAAAAAAAACATTTGAAACAAGAGCAAAACTGAAAGCATGGAGGAATGGATGATTGTCGAGTATTGAAACAAGAGGACAAAGAAGAAAAGTTAACAAAAGCAAGAAAACAAACACCGTAGGGAAGAGAAACTCAAAACGAAAAAAACCAGAAAAAGAAAATCGAGAAACAAGGTCTAGTACACTGGTTCCTATTAGGCGAAGAAATGCCGTTCGAGAGAGGAAGGGAGAAAGGAGGAAGACGAGAGAGAGAATGTACAATGGGGATCGGCAGCGTTGCTATTGTCACGGCTCACCAGCGGGTTCCATATCCAGCATTGTACACCATATTTGGGTTATATCCGCCTTGGCTCTGGACACCGCCAAAGATACCCTGGCCAACACCCACGCTGCCGACACCACCAACTCCGACTCCAGCGCTGCTCTGGTTCTGGTTTTGTTGCTGTTGCTGCTGCATTCTGGCTTGCAGAATGCTCGGGTCTGCAAGATCCACTAAGCCACTCCCCCCAGAGGAGGAAGTGTTAGCATGTCTGTGCTTCTTTCCCTTCTTCTTCTGCTGTTTTGGGCCAAAGTCCTGAAAGGCTGCAGAAGCACCAATCTGCTGTTGCTGTTGTTGGTTGCCGTAGAGCGATGCCAGGAGGCCAGAAGCTGAAGCTGAAGCAGGAGCGGCAATAGAGGATAGTGAAAGGGTTGAAGTAGGGGTGAGAGATAGGGAGGTAGGGGGGTATTGGTTGGAGAAGAGAGAAGTAAGGTACTCACGCTTTCCGGCTTGGGCTTGAGCTTGAGCCTGAGCTTGGGCCTGAGCCTGGGCTTGATTATTAGTCCGGTCACGCAGAATAGTCTGCAGCAGCACATCGTTAGTCTCTCGGGGGGCCGTGAAACTTGAATTTCCAAAGCCAGGTCCTTGGAACATGTTGGGAGGAGTTGCTGTAGACTTAAGGCCTGGAGGCGGACCAGACACCGAAGCAGGGTAATAAGGGCTGTTTTGGTGCTGGAAAGACGTCTGTTGTGCGAGGGATCTCTGGGCTAGGAGACGAGGATTGCTTGCGAGTTGAGATGAGTTGCTGTCAGCTCCAAAGTTTAGACGTGAAGATTGGCGAGTGTGCGAAGGAAGTGGGAACATTGAGCCAGAATTAGCAAGACCAGGAGTGCCTTGTTCACCGAGAGCACTCTGGCTACGGAGAAACAACTGTTGTTGAGGGGTTAGTGACCGACCACCAACAACGCCCACGGGCGTAGAAGACTGGGCAGCAAAGCTGCTGCCAATAGCCGAGCCAAATGGAGCTTCATTACGAATAGGCTGACTAGCACTAGCCTGGCGCTGGCCATATCCATCCCGGAGAGGCTCACGATCCTCTGGCTCGCCGCCGAGGGCATGACTGCCACTGCTTTCGAGCTGCTCGGCTTCCGTGGTTTCCTGGACTTCGGGCGCAGCGGGTTCCTGAACAATAGTATTCCGTGTCTCTTCAGCCTCGCGCATGCAACGACGCTTTTCTCCGCCCCGGAAGTCAAACATTGGAGGGTGCATCTCCAGTTGCGCAAAGTCATCGGCAGAAAGTTTCTTAAACGTCCATGAGGAATCAAGGTCTTTCAAGATGCGCATACGGGCAATTGCCTCCTCGGATTGAGGTTGAGTAGGTACTTGCACAGGAGGTTCGGGCCTTGTTTCTTCGTTTAATTTGGGCGATGCAGGTGGAGGCAAAGTGGTTTGAGCCGAGGCATTTTGGCTAGATGACACACTTGAGGACGAAGCACTCGATGACGAGGCGGGAGCAGAAGTGGGATGAGCAACACCCTTGCCTTTTCCCTTATCAGAAGCATTGGCAGCGGCAGCGCCAGCTGGTGTAGGGGAATCATCAATGGATGCAATTTTGCCGCTACTTTCCGTAGATGCTTCAGAAGTAACAGGCAAAGAAGCTAAAATAGCGGGACTAGAGGCTGTGGCATGATTGCCTCTTGGGCTCCTCTGCTGATTTCTCGCCCAATTAGCCGTTAGAGGAAGGGCTGAGCCATCAGTACTACTGTTCTGCTCGGGGCTATCTTTGCTTGAGGTACGAGCCATCGGCTGTGAAGCGGAAAGAGACTGCAAAGTCCGCACTACTGGCGTACTACGGGAAGCGGCGCCGGATGACGAGCTACCAGTAGTAGTGTTGGAAAACGGGCGCTGGGTATGTATGCTGTTCATCGAAGAAAGATCCTGCCTTGTATAACTGTCTTCTTCGTCACCTTTTTCGTGTAGGAACATGCATACACGGTTGGTGCATGGTTCGTAACGCAGCCAAGCAGAGCAGTATTTGGTTGTGCCAAGCTGGGCCTTAAGAACTCTATCACCGTTATGAGAACCGTTTACAGCATTAATGCAACGGTTTGCCTCTTCGGGTTTCTCAAAGGTGACGTAAATACCCAGCGATTGATTTTGACCATCAGACGTTTTGCGATTGCTGATGGAAATCTTTTGGATGGCACCATACTGCCCAAAGAACTCGGGTTTGCGCAGAGTCTTGAGTAGCTCATCCTCACGCACAGTGGGTGTGAGGCCAGTTACGTACACCAGGTTCTTTTGAACAACCCGGACGCCAACTAAGCTTTTGCGGCTTTCTTTTTCGGCCTCCCGCTTCTGGGATTCTCGCTGTCGCTGTTCGTGAACTCGGCGCTTCTGGCTTTTGGTAATGTTGGCTTTGAAGAGAGCCTCCCTGGAGATGACAAAGGTTAGCTTTGAAAGGGGCAAAGTGTGGTAGCAAATAGTAAAAGACGCTAGGGACGTACTCCTCCTGGGTGACCAGTTTGTATTTGATTGTTTTATCATCGTAGGGTCTACGGCAAGCAGGACACAGGCCGTTCATGTTGTTCCGAATGTTGTTGAAGCAGAACTGGCACACCTTAGGGGAGGAAACAAAGTACAGAGTGTTAGTATACTAGTATCATGTTGAATCTGTAGCAATAATAAACTTGATTTGATAGAACAAGACATACTTGGTAGCCACAAGGACAGGGATGGAAGCTCCGATCCGAGAGATCGAACTCTTCAATGCATAGGGGGCTATACAATGAGCCATGAATGTTAGTAAACATTGTCACAATAGAGATCAACACGAATTAGATGGTCGTCAAGTAGCCATGAGCTTGTTTTAAGCTCTATGGATAGAGATAGCATGCATTCACATACCAGGTGTCTTCCTCCTCGTCAATAAAAGAGTCTTGGGGTGCCATGTTGTCGGCTAGTTTGAATGAAGTTATAGGCAGGTTAAAGTGCTTTGGTGATAGATAATGATTAAAGTGAAAGAAATATTCCAATTTCGTTAGGAAATGTACGCTTCTGATACAGGTAGTGAGATGGAAACAATTGGAAGGCTGTAGTTAATCAGGTTCTTGTGTTGTTGGCAAAGGGAAAAAAAAGCAGGGAGATGGTAGAACTTGTCAAACACGTTTGGGGATCGAGAATTGCCTGGCTAAACCTTCTGAAGATAGCTGCCAGCAAGGTAATAAGTGGGGTCACCGAGGTTTACCCGAATCATGTCTCACGTGACCAAAAGACATCAGTTTTTGCTGATATTGGAGTACATGCGCTTGTGTGCATCTTCACACCTACTACAATGTACCTCTATATTACCACTTGCTTGTAGCCAGCCAATGGCAGAGCGCTGAATTTGGAGCCGGTTTGAATAGTTTGAATCCTAAAGTATACGAAACGATAACCCGGGCGTGAGCTAGAAAACGATAGCTAGTACTTGAGAACGCTGAGCACATCCCACCTTTTAAGCCTTCCGTGTTTGCCTTCCTGTTGTTGGGCTACTATTACCTCGCATCATCTCACCAATCTGGATCGCAATGGCTTCGCGGCTTTCCCGGGGCCGAACTGTGGCCACGGCCCTGCAATCTGCTAAAGCACAGCGACAGCTTCCGCATACGCAGCAACACTCGATGGCTGCTCTAAGATGTCTGTCAGCGACTTCTACGCAATTTGTTGCCATGCCGAGCGATGCTCCAAATATGCGTCATGCCAAGCGTGCGCCCGCCTCAACCACTCTCCATGCTCCGATTGTCAATCCGGCCGATAAATACACTACTAAGGCTGATAACCTGCATAAATACGGTGCCTGGATCATGGGCTGTCTACCCAAGTACGTGCAGCAGTTCTCTGTATGGAAGGACGAGCTCACCATCTACATTGCTCCGACTGGCGTGATCCCCGTCTTCACTTTCCTCAAGTGTGAGTACTTGGATGTTCCCTCATATTGATACCACTTTAAAGCCCACCCCTCCCCACTTCGTTCACCCCTCTATCTCCTTCGTGGCGCTATGGAAAACTAATCATATCACTGCTCTTTGCCGCATACAGACAACACCTCGGCCGAATTCACGCAACTCAGTACTCTTACTGCTAACGATTTCCCCACGCGTGACCAGCGCTTCGAGGTTGTCTATAACCTACTTAGCGTGCGATACAACTCACGCATCCGGGTTAAAACATACTGCGACGAAGTGACGCCTGTTCCCAGCGTGACACCTATCTATGATGGTGCCAATTGGTACGAGCGAGAGACATACGACATGTTCGGCATCATCTTCTCTGGCCACCCTGACCTGCGCCGCATCATGACGGACTATGGCTTTGAAGGCCATCCCCTCCGTAAGGACTTCCCCCTCACCGGCTACACCGAGGTCCGCTACGACGAGGAGAAGAAGCGTATTGTCTATGAACCCCTCGAGCTCACCCAGGCCTTCCGCAACTTTGAGGGCGGCACCACTGCCTGGGAGCCTGTGGGTCCCGGTGTTGACCACAGGCCTGACACCTTCAAGCTGCCCACTCCCAAACCTGAGGAGAAAAAGGAAGAGCCTAAGAAGTAAATGATTATATGGTCGTCAAGCCAAGGCCGTTCATTGCTATCATTAGCAGCAACAGCAGCGACACCAGAAGATACAGTTGCATAGCATATATATGCAATCGCATAACAGACACTAGTAGTAGTAAACAGGACACACTATACTTATGCCTCACTTAAACAGATCCAGCATATTCGTAGACTTTAAGCAAGGAAACATAAATTAGTGAAACGAACAATCGAGGCTAAGAGCAAAATAGAATCCAGTGTAATTACAATCTATCTAACGCATAACCGCAACTAGGAAATACTGTGCAAACAAAAAAGTCTTGATCAGATACACATATACAACCAAACAAGACGGTGGATGTACAAGGAAGGTTCGGAATGAACAAGAAATAAACAAAACCCTCGTCTTCATCTCACAGATGCCAGAGCTAATGTTTTCTCTCCTCATAGGCAGGTAATGCCTATAAAACCAATAACCCTTAATCAAATGTTACTTCATGTCTTTTGACATGAAATAGAACGAAAAGGATGAAGAAACAGACTGAGATAAAAGCATGGGAACAAAAAATGGCACAAAAAGAAGAGAGCCGAGGCGAGCAAGTAAGACAAGGCCCTAAGACAAGGTGAAAGAAAAGAAAAAGCAAGATATAAACAATGGAGGGGGTAGAGAGCTGAAGCCAGGAAGTTAGTGGAGGAGGGGGGGAGATGTGAAGGAACTAGATCAGAAAGTGCCTATGATAGGTGGAAGGCACCTTGACCTTCTTTGATCGCTGTCATCAACTGTTTGCGCATGGTCTCCATGTCACTATAGTCAGGCAGCTTGAGATAATTAACACACGTCATTACACTGGGAAGGTAATCGTCTGGTGTGTTTGGGGCTTCACTAGGTCTGCATACGACAGTGAACATGGGCTTGAGTGCTTTGAAGCCTGATAGATAGATGGCGCGTTAGTGGTTATTTGTTCATCGTGAATAAAAATTGGTTCAAAACTTACCTCCAATTGGCAACTTGGGGCTTCCTGTAGTAAACTGAAGGAAATCACGGCGCTCGGAGACGTTTAGATTACTCATGAGCTGAAGCAAGTTTCTGATGCTCCGGCTGTCCATGTTGAAGCCATGGTCGGCCTTAATAGAGTCCATAAGTGCTGTAAAATGGGTTAGCTGGTATTCATGGTCAGTCAAAGCTGGCAAAAACAACTCACTTTCAAGAGACCAGTCCTCATCCACACGACCGAACAGCGATACCAACTCATCTGGGGTAAAAGCATTCAGCGCGGAGTATGGGAACACAGTGGTAAATCCTGCTCGGAACGAGTCGATCTGACGGCGTACTCCTGACCCAAGGGTCATATGAATCATGGAGTCTAGATAGTTTTCAACATTGTCGATAGTTACTCGGGTCTGGTCACCATTAGGGATCAGTTCAACATCTGGGAAGCCAGGGAGAGTAAAGTCTAAGCAGAGATCATCAATATGGCAACCATTAATAGTGATCTTCTCCAAGTCGTCAACCTTTTGGGCTGCAGAGCGGGTGGCATCCTCTTCAATCTCTTTCTTGGCCAGGGCAAACTTTTTGATCAGCTTGAGAGATCTGGCTAAGTCGGGATCGACACTCTTTACAGCTCCCAAAGAGGGACGGACACCAGCCGTCATTGGGCCATCACCAATGCGGAAGAATATGGGGTTAAAATTAATGTCAATAAGGCGCGAATCCAGCATGGAGCGAGCAACGAATTTGCCCAACATAGCAAACATATGCAGAATACGACGTCCATTAGGAGTATCCGCTTCAGCATCACTCATTGGGCGGGGAAATAAGCCAGTAGAGCCATTGACATACTCATCATCAGGAGAGTCCGTCTCTCGCCACAGCTTGAGCTTCTTTTTGGCGAATTCTCTGCTAATAGTAGCGTAGAACTCTAGAGTAGGGCCCAGGCCAGTGCCAACCTCTTCGAAGTACTCAACTTCTAAAATACTTTGTCCGGCACCGTACAGGTTCATGACCTTGAGTGCAGATTCAAAAATCTTGGCACGGCCAATACGCACCTTTTGACGTTGAAGGCGACCCAAGAACTGTCGTTCATCCCGAGAGCGACGATCATCGCTTGGCTGAGAATTTTGCCATCTGGCCATAGAGCGAGCATAGCCAAACGAAGTGGACTGCACAAAGAGATGACGTGTTTCAAAGGGGAACAAGAACGGGTAACACCTAGCCAGATCTTCTACCCAGCTAGGAAGACAGTTGCTTGCAACAATGAGGGGCTCTTCTAGCTGGCGATTGAGTTTGGCGGTAAGCTTTGTGTTCACAAAATGGGTCAATGGCTCAACATTAAGGCGTAAAACATTGGTGTTGTCAGTCATGACATCTTCAATATTCGCGTTCAGATCGTGCAAAATGCGAAGAAGACGGAGAACGGATGCAGTAACGGGATGTTGTGTCAATGACGTAGGGATAGCCACAGTCCCAGAGTTATCTAAGTGGCTATCGACAGAAGATGAACGAGCTGGCGGAGACTCAGTTGGGGCAGGGCCAGGTACCTTGCGGTATTTGATCTGGTGCACTGTTGACCAAACATTATGTCCATGGGCATCTTCGTTGGAATTTATGTTGTATATGGCCCGGAACACAGTGACGTCATTTGTGATAGGCTTTCCATCCACCAAAAACTCAATATGCCACTCTGATGATTCTGGAGGAGCTACAGTAGCAGCAGCTAACTGAGCCAATCCAGCGTCTTCATTTGGTGGATTGGTCGACGCGCCGTCAGATGATATTTCCTCATCCTGGGGATGAGAATTGGTACCAGGAGACGTTCTGCTTCCATCCAACACCCCAGACAAAAGGGAAAACTCAAGGTCAATATGCGAGCGATCGGGAGTTTCTTCATTCAAAGCAGGGTTGTCCATGTTACGGGCCAGGGTCTCGGATACAGTATCATCCCCATTATCGGGCTCGTGATTTTCCTCCTCGCAATCAAAAGGATCGCGTGATTCCTGGCTGTGTTGGGGCGACGTGGCCGAGGCTTGTAGAGAATCAGTAGACCGTTGAGAGTTCTGTCTGGCTTTTCCCTTGGAGCCACTCGCAATGTCAGGCGTGCTTGGTGCTTGGCCGGAGTTTTCCCACCTATGTCGTTTAGGTACAGAGCCAGGTGGAGGAGGAAGGGGGTTAGAAGGAAAACCAGGGTTCATAGCCTCTCCTAGCCGAGCAACAAGTTGGTTGGCCTCTGCAGATGTAAGGGTGCCTGAGTTCTTAATAGCAGCCAATGCTTGTGTTAATGTAGCATACCGACCGGACAAATCACCAAGGTTAGACATCTCAATGCGAGGGCGGAGATAATCTGCCAAAGATTGGAAAGATGCGATGGCGTGAATAGAAACCATCATATTGCGATACGGCTTAGGTACATTCGAGTCGTCATCCGCCACTAGCTTCAGCTTGATCTGCTTTGCCAAAAAGGAGGCTGAGCTACTTCGGCCCCCTTCAAAAAGACCATTCTGGACGGTGACAACATCAAAATGTTCTGAGCGGCTAAGTACATCTTGAAGCTTATGAATCATGCAGCTGAAAGGCGTAGATGATGTCTTGGACTTCGGGTTCAGGGTGTTGTCCATAAAGATCTCGAGGAACGTAGCCTGAGAATCGCGTGCCAAATTCTCATCAGGATTGCTGAAGATATTCAACAGAACCTTGATGAGGCCAGAAGCAAGGATCTCGGCACTAGTCACACTCTCCAAAACATCACCATCAAAGTAATTAGCAAGGCGAACAAAGAGTTCCTTTCCAGCTTCGGGAGACAAATCGGCGACATTTCGGCGAAGGAAAAAGGCCTCAAGTTCTGTTGATAGATCAGCCAAAGAGTTTAGAATTTTGGCTGCCTTCTTCTTCATCTGCTTGCTTTGCTTCTCAGTTTCGTGGTTCTTAAGAAACTCCTTGGCTAGTGAGCGGATTTCTGCCTGTGAAACCAAGTCATCATTGAGATTTAGACTGGCGCTAGATTCCCTGGAGCTGTGAGAGCTTAAACCGTCGTCATCAATGTCGATGTTTTCTTCGTGATCATGATCAATATCGTTGTCTGAGCCCTCTGCTTCAGATTCGTTCTCGTGATCCTCTTCCTCTGACGTTTCATTTCCACTTGAAGCAACTTCGGGGCCAGAGGCCTCTCCCTCTTGTCCATCAGCCTGACTTTTTGCTTCTTCATCAAACTCCTCCTCAGCAGGCAAGAATTCATCATCCGAAGCATCAGAATGGTCGGAGCAAGCCTGTGGGGTAGGTTGGGTCACATCTGCTTCTTCAACCTCAACTTCAACATTGGTGTTGGCGAGCTTCGTAATTTCCGCTATCACACCCTCACGGTACAGTTGGTAGCGATAAACGTCGCCCAGTCTACTAAGCAGAAGTTCACTGCTTTCGAGGGCCATGCGAACAAGAGTATGATGGTCTTGTTGAGAGAAGATCGAAGCGAGGAAAGATGCGTATGAAACTGACGACAAGGTTTCAAGCAAAATTGCTTTGTCCAGATTTGAAAGCATCTTTATGTGGGCCATCATAACACGCTGGCGCACATTAAGGTTCACAGTGCTGGCAAAAGCATCTGTTAAGGTGGGAAATAAGATCAGTGCAAAGCGACGTACGGCAAGTTGACATTCTTTGAGCAGCTTGATTCGCTTCTCATTTTTGGCGGCATCAGCAGCACCTGAGATACTAAGGTTGAAATATTGAACAAAGCCGTCACGGCTTTCGCTCGACTTTTTAGGAAGAAGTTCGCAAATTACATTGAGGGCCTCCATTATCTGCTCGCGGGGTCGGTGGATAAGAGCTTGCATAATGACGATGCCATCTAGTTTGGCAGCTACGCCATCGGTATCGGCTGGAGGAGAAATGCCAGTAAGCACCTGGTATAAAGTTTCGACAATGTTGAGTTTGAAAAGCTCGGCTGAGAGTAGAGGGCTAGCACGGGCAGTGTGGGAGAGAACTCGGAGGAACTGGGTGTGGATACTAGAGCTGATGAGATTGGTTGTTCCAGGCACCAGCAAACGGAGAACAGCTCGGAGAAGGTCGACAGTAACGAGCTCTTCAAGTTTGTCTGGGTCATATTTGAAGCTTTCGACAATGCCAGAGACACAAAGGGAAGCCTGCTCTACCACCCGCTGGTCGCTGCTAGAAAGAACGTCAAGAAGCTTTGGCATGCAGTCTCGGACAACAGAAAACGAATCTTGCGGGATATTTCGGCAGCAATTGGCAGCAGTGGTTACAGCCGTTCTTTGGGTACTGGTAGCAAAAAAGTCTAGGTAAGACAAACAGGCAGTTAGCCCGCCCTCGCGCACAATGACAGCAGGATACTCTTGAGAGATCTTTTCCAGAGTGCTCAGAGATTGTTCAGCAACATCAATAAAGGAAATTTCGAGTAGTTTACTGCAGAGCACAGGGACGGCGCCGCCATAAACAACATTTCCAACACTGCCAGGCATCGCCTCCATAAGATTGGCCAGGCACCGGCAAGCTAGAAGCATGATTTCAGGAGAGCTTTCAGGTTGCATCAGCTTGACGAGTTCGTGCACAAGAGCATCCGGAGAAAACTGCGACTGTAGGTTGTCTTCAGAAGACACGAGGAGGATTTGTGATAATTCCTGGAGAGCTGTGTGTTGCATTATCTCTTCTCCTTGACGAAGGCTGTTGATAATCTCCCGAATGCGGCTGCTCATGCCGGACGCCATCATGCCAGTTAAAGCCCTAAGTGTTTGAGACAAGGAAGCGTTGCCATACTCGCTGAACGGATCGTCGTCATCGTCTTCCTCTTCGTCATCGTCGTCATATCGGTGATGGCGATGGTGGTTCTCCTCGTCCTCGCCTTCCTCGTGTTCTTCACTATCATCATCACGGTCATGCTCATCCGGAGATGGTGACCGGGCAGAGCCATCGATGCCCGTCATTGCAGTATCTTGGTCAGATGAAACAGCAGCTTCTTTTGATGGAGGCTGAGAACTTGGCGAGGTAGATGTAGAAGTACGCTCTATATAATATCTGTGTTAATATTGCCATCATGGCTGTCATCAAGAACCAGGGATGGGAGCTAACCTTGCAAGTCTCTGGCAGTTCTCTTGTTTTTGTTACGACTATATCTCCTGGACGGAGTTGCAGTAGGTGAGGACATGGTCACGTCGTCCTCATGATCACGACTATATGCGACACAAGAAAATAGTTGGGTTAGTACAAAGTGAGATTACGCAAGTAGAATGTAAGGGCTTGTTTATAACACATACTCTTGGCTTGCCATGGCAGCAGAACGGCTTGACCGCTGGTGGAAACGGGAAGATGGCGAGGAAGGGATGTTGGAAGTCGAAATTTGGTGTGGGCCGTCAGCAGTGGCTCTACGGCGTTTATTTTGTCTGGATGCAGTAGGCGATGAAAGTAAAGGCTTAACAGATGCGTCAGGATTCAGACTTTTCCTCTTGCGAGCCGAAGATAGAGGTTGATGGGCAGAATGAGACAGTTGCTGCAACTCGCCAGCGGTAGTAGCAGCGTTACTTGTAGGCGTAGAAGCAATGTTGGCAGTGCTGGTTATGTCGTTTGTCGTCGAGTTAGGAGACGTCAATGAGGGATCGGAAGAGGGCTGAGCTGCAGCTGCTCTGCTCGCGGCTTCACGAGCTGATGATGACCTAGTAACTCTAGGCATGGTCAGTACAACAAGTCGGCATGGGCGATAAGTAGCGTGTGACCGATAAAATCACAGGCAAATAGTGCGCAGACAATCCCAAAGGCCGCTCATTCCCCAAGAACAAAGTACGTTTGAGTAGTCAGCGTTGGGGGAAATGAAGAAACGAGACTGAGAATGTGGGGTTGGAGCAGTGGACAGGACCGGTGATTGACCGTAAAAGGATTCAAAGAATAAGGAGGGAAGGTGCAGATAAATGATGGATATTCGACAAAGACCAGCCAAGTAACGGGACTGGGGGGAGTAAGTAGTCAATGGTAATGATTATGATGATGATAATGGAGAAATGGAGCAGAGACAAACAAGCCCAAGGATTAAATGCTCTGAGGAAAAATAATTATGGGGCCGTACAGAGAGAGCAAACAGACAAGCCAGACAGACAGGAGAAGGCTGGATGGAGACAGGCTATAGGGTATCAAGGCCACCTCCAGGGATGAAACTACCAAGCAGGGAAGCCAAGCACGCCTAAGTACACCAAAATACACCAAAGCAGGGAAAGAAAAGCTTGGGAATGGGCCAAGCGAAAAACAATAGATAGGGAAGCGGGCCGCCTATCTTTAGTGGGGCGCCTTCAGTGGGTTTCAATGAATTTTGGTGGCTAAGCAGATGACTAAACACCAACGGAAACTCGAATGCAACAGTAAAAAGACCAGCCGAAATATGGAGACGAGAGAGCAGTGAGAGAGCAGTGGTGGCATGATTATAGACGGGACTTTGAAGATGTAGAAATGCACTTGCAATAAAGAAGACAATGAAAAGAGAGAGCACACTTCATCAGAGACCAGATTACGATAATGAGTAACGGGCAATCGGTAGTGAATGCAGGGGTATGATGTAGCTGATCCAAGAAAAGCGAAAGCAATAGGGAAGCGATCAATCACCATAGACAGGCGTAAAAGGACATGAACAAACAGCGCACGCACATTCAGAAGAGACGTCGAAAACGCCAACAGTACGGATGTGTGGAAATATATACCTTGTTGTCAAGAGAGGAGCAGTTATGGGGCTCAGCACAGGCAAACGACTAGAGGTCGGCGAGCCGGTGGGTCGGCCGGTGTTGTGGGTATTGAGGATCCTGTTGAGATCCGTGGTGGCGGCGGTAGAGGGGTTCTGAGGCGACGGCGAAGATAGTAGGGAGTGAGGGGGGATAATATGTGGGCCGGCGGGTGTGACGGGCTGGCCGTGAGATGGAAATCGAGGATGATAGCCAGAATGCGGTCGAGACTGTTGTTGGGAATACAGACCAAGCTCGTTATCGTCGTTATGTGAGATTGGGTCTGCCATGAATTACGCCATCAGGCAGAAAGGCTGCAAGTCGCGGGGTCTGGCAACGGAAACAGTAGCAAGGAGTAGCAACGGGCTGGTTATAAACACGTGGGTAGGAAGCGGAGGCAGCGATGATTCCGTAAGCGGAAATGCCAAAATTCTGCCCAAGACGTTTGCTGATAGCTGCTCTGTTCTACGATAGAGTCGGCGGGGTAGCAGCAGGCACGAGCAAGATCGCGGTTGGTGTGGCACAGTCCGGGACGATAATCGAGACAACGGAAAAAGGGACAAGGCCAGGCAATGGTTTCGAAACACTATCAACAGAGTAATATATCAGGCAGCCGACATCTACCAAGTAAATTTGGAAGAAAAAATGATGATACAGCAAAGATCAGGTCAGCGGTTGGTGTTGATAACGGTCGAAGGAAGAGAGAAAAAAAATGAATACGAGGCAAAGAAAAAAAAAAGGTTGGACAAGGCAAGGGAGAGGAAGCTGTGGCACAGAGACCAGAGAAGAGGCAAAGAGATTGGCTGGCTGGTGGATGATTTATCTTCTCCTCTGTCGCTTTAGTTTAACAAAGATGACAGAACAGAGAGAATAAGGCAAGCTTCAAAGCCGAGCCGCAGAAGAGCAAGTGCCAATAGACTTCATTCAAATCAGCCTAGCTCAGGCTGGTCAGTTTATGGGAGAAAAAGGGGCGAAAATTTGAGAAAAGAGAAATAATCAACCCCAAGCACGGAAATAAAGTCCAGTTTGTGCTGTGCGATACTGTGTGCTGAGTTGTTAGTGTTGTTGCGTTTGGTGCTGCTAAAAAGCTGAGCAAGAGCAAGTTCACGAGACCAAATATTTGAGTTCAAGGCCAAGTGCAATGCAACGTAATGCAGCAAGTATGCCGAAGCGTTAGAATAGCAAACCAACAAAACGTCGCTAATTCAATTCGTAAGTAAAGAGAAGTGACCTAATAGGGCTTAAATAGAAAGAGGACAACAACACAACTAGCGCTAGCAACCTACTACTACACCGCGGAGCCCTGGAGCCTCTAGCTCTGGCTTCTTCTAGTTTCGCTGTGTTCAAATGCGTTTCTACTGTTTGCAGCGCGTGAGAGTAACAATAACAATGCAAATGGCGAGCATGCAGGTCGCTTGCTATCTTTAATTTACTATGGAGAACATTCTCTAGGGTTAATGACCTTGGGGTTATACACATGATTATTAAGAGAATTCCTATTTGCACCTAGGAAGTTTAATGCCCTACACACAAAGTAAATGAGCCAATCACATAACTAATTTAAGAACACAGCGTCGTACTAGCCCCACTTTATAACGTCTTTCCTCCCCAATTCGAGAAAGTCTACTCTAGGCCTCTTGCGCCGAGTGTTGTATGTAGCCTCCTCCCCTGCATCTGCGTCCTGTAGTGCCTTCTTCGTTGATATCGCCAGTGTTATTTGCCATGTTTGCGTCTTTTCTTTGCCTTGAGCTGTCCCCATATCTTGCTGATCTATCGCTGCAAGGCTCCCGCCATGCTTACATTGACTGAGTTGGCATCGTACTGAGGCAGTTGTATGGCGGGAGCCTTGGTCCGGAATCGGCTGTATAACAGGGAATGGTTATGGGATGATTGTTTGGTTTTCGTAGAAAGGCTGAGACAATTGAAAGACACCTATTTCGTCTTCCCTGAAGGTTGCAGTCTTTCGAGAGCGCCCACGCCCACGTTGAAAAACTTCTGGCTCCTGAATCAAGAAGACATCGTCGTCTAACCACCAATACGAATCAATTTCAACCTTCGCAATGGCTTCTTTGCTATCTTTTTTGCCAGAATTTCATGGGCATAAGGTAACCGATGTTGCTTCCTACAAGGGCCAGAACAAGTATAAGAGGCATACAAGTAGGCGGAACTGAATCCTGTTCACCTTCAATATAGCGGTGTTGCTTAGCAAGAATATCAACACAGGCATATGATCCTTCATGAGAGATATTGCCAAGCCAGTTTACTGTGTGACTTCGTCGAATGCGCACCTTTTGCTTAGCAACTTTTGCATCAAAGGCTTTTTGCTTATTTTGTAAAAGCTCTCGAGTAATATCAAAACCTTCTTCGGGTCACCAATACCTCTGACCAAATAGCTTTTTAGCTCACGATGTGCTGACTATGTCGGAGACGTAGTTCATTGGCCGTAGTTTCTGATATTCTTGATAAAACAGCCTGCCCACTCTTGATGTACTGCCCAATATTCACGTTTTATAAAGATATGACTATTTAATTGGCTGGATTGTTGTCAAGTCGGCTATGTGATTGATTCAACTACTTGGTGTCTGGGGCATTGGATTTTCTAGGTGGAAATAGTAATTCTCATTATCAACTGCCTGATTTGAGATGCTGTATTGAAAGTCTCTACTTTTGAGACATAGTCGTAATCCAAGCACCTTCGACAGTCAATCCTTCAGGGTTTTCAGTATACCCTGAACGAAGAGCATAGCTTGAAAACTCATGGAGTGTCTGTCCATCGTCCTCGGGAGGGTTGATGACACCAACAGCGCCATTTTTATGACACTGATCTTTGGCACCGTTGTAGAACCAAATCGGATTTTTATCTTTAATATATAGAAGTAAAGCCTTTCTGTTCGGCTTTCCCGACTCGTAGTCAGTGGTGAAGGATCCTGTGGCAAAGCCCGACTCAAGGTGCTGGCAAGGATAATCATAGTCGGCCTGGACTACAGAGTGAGTGCCACCGTAGAACTCAAACCAGACACTTTCGCCTACTTCGACGTCAAGCGACGGCGGCTCAAATGTGTGGTCCTTTACTTTGACAATAATTGAATCTCGGGGTCGTATGTGAGACTCGTCAGTGCTAGCCAACGAAGAAGCAGCGGAGAGAAGGACAACAAGGGAGAACTTCATGGTGAAAATAGGAGTTATCAAAAGATAGGATGGATAATGGTGGCTGATATGGATGCAGGATAGCTGCTACTGTCAGAAAGAAGGATAGAAATTATAATGCGTGTTGAGAGTGGATGGTGTGGTAAGGGAAGCTGACTCCTCAAGATTGAGAGCGGCCTACAGCCTTTTTATGCCTGAATAGTAACTCTAGTTACGGCGGCGGGACGTTTATACCTCGCTTACTAGGTATTGGATTATTAATGCGTCGGGACAATAAGCGCGGCGGGTATATCAAGAATATATATAGCTGGGCCCCGCTGTGATCCGTGTCTTTGGTCTAACACGGAGCTCCGTCGGTGCGTATATAATACTTGGAAGCTTAGATTTTCTCACGGCTTCATTTTCCCCCGTAGGGTTAATAACATAATTTGGGCCAAATGTATGGCTATCTCATTAAAGCTGTGATCAGAGTGGCTGGTCTAAAGCCTTTCGTTCCTTGTCAAGAGATGTCATGCCATGCATATGGGCATTATAGGGTTTTCGGTTGTGTAACCCTGTATACGATCTTGTGATGCATTAAAGGTCAACTCTACACGCCTTCCTCTTTCACAAATAGAAGCTCATAATATTTTTCCATTTTGGTGCGTAAAATGCACCTAGTCAACAAGGACAGTACACTGTGGTTAAATACTGGCTTGTTAGGGCTTGGGTAAACGAGAAGCCTGCCCAGCAACCAGCTTCATTGGAAAGAAGAAATCCCCCGTCGTGTTGCGGAAAACTCATCCTAACTCTGTAAGCACACAAAATCATCACCATCACCATCGCCATCGCCGCCATGAATTCCCCTGCACTCGGAATGGCCATTGGGCTCCTTGCCCTGCTAATTTGCATCATTGGTCTAGGGCTCACGGCCCGCTTTATATTAAGAAAGTTATGGGCTAAAAACAACCAGGGGTTAGGAAATTACAACGAGGATGCCACAAATGTAGCACAACAGGGAATCAGTGACGAAGAGAACCAGCTGGATTCCGTTGAGAGCACGGTTAACGGTAGCATGGAGCAAAACTCTAGCTCGAAGGTACTACACACTGGATTTACCACGTAAGCGATTTACATAATAGGCTAACACTGTCCAAATATTTGTCTTAATCAGGTCTCGCGGGCTAATACAGTAGTGGAAGACCATGAGGATATGAAATCGGGATAGGAACCGGCTTCACAAGCAAAGTCAACCAAGACCGCCCAAGCAGATAACCCCAGAGGAAAACACCAACACCGGACTAAACGTGCGGGCTCGACAGGTGCACCAAGCACCAAGTGTGATAACTCGGACAAATCATATGAATCCAAGCGGAACTCGTGTGATGCTTCCAACTATGCGGATAGTCGCTGCATTACGGGCTGGAAGATGGTAATTGAAGAAGCAGAGTCTACCGCTGCAAAATCCATCAGACGAGATTTATCAATTTCGTCTATTGCAACAGGCGCAACGACCAGCCATTAAGGCATCCTGTATTGACATGTAGCGCCACACGATCGGCGCGCCACACTTTCTGGCTGTTTGACATTGCGCCACATTAAAATACCCACCTAGCAATGAAACCACTTTCAACGACATGGAATCCTAATCCGTCAAAACTCCAATACTTTATACCTGCAGAATATCGCCGAAAACCAAACAATCCCTACCTCAAAAAACCAATTCCAGCCAAGTAACTGGCAATCTTGTCCTCGCGCTAAAAACTACTTACGGACAAAATAGACAATACATACGAAATCCATAATGCCTCCTCGGTCGGCTCTCCACGCCGTTCAGTGCTCATTAACCGCACCCTCGTCCATCTCTATTAAAACTAGCACCTTCATCTCGACTCGATGCTTGAGCTATGCTCGAGCCTCAATGCAGGGTAGAAATAGCGACAGCAGCGAACAGCCACGTACAACGCACTTTGGCTTCCAAACAGTGCGGGCCGAGGACAAGGAGAAGAAAGTGGCGGGTGTGTTCACGAGTGTGGCTGAATCATACGATCGCATGAATGATTTGATGTCATTTGGATGGCACCGTGTATGGAAGTGAGTATTTATTTCCCCTTCTATGAAGGCATCCTCTATTAACTAATTCCTTCCTCTCTAGGGATCACTTCGTCTCAACACTCTCGCCAGGTCTAGTGCCGTCACAACCCGCCACGCCCCTTCGCCTTCTCGATATTGCTGGCGGCACAGGTGACATTGCCTTTCGCCTCTTGCATCATGCGATCGATATCCACGGCCACAAGGACGTCCAGCTGACTATCAGTGACATCAACTCTGACATGTTAAAAGTGGGCGAGCAGCGGGCACGCGCGACACTACCGTCTTCACACTTGGCTAGCATGAAGTTCCTGACTGCCAATGCGCAGCAGCTACCGCCGCAGATTGCCGACAACAGTATTGACCTATACACAGTCTCGTTTGGCATCCGTAACTTTACGGATATTCCCGCCGCCTTGCGTGAGGCCTACCGTGTGCTTAAGCCCGGTGGTGTCTTCGCCTGCCTTGAGTTCTCGTCGGCCGAGAAGTGGCCGTTGTTCAACGCTATTTACAAACGTTGGTCCTTCTCGGGCATCCCGATGATTGGACAGGTTGTTGCTGGCGACCGCGATAGCTACCAGTACCTAGTTGAGAGCATCGAGCGCTTCCCGAACCAGGAGAGGTTCAAGGACATGATTCTGGATGCTGGCTTCACCGTGTCTGGTAAGGGCTACGAGGATCTGACCATGGGCGTGGCGGCAATTCACAAGGGTATTAAGCCGTTACAATAAACGCCTTCGGCTGGAGTCATGATTGAAGCAAATTTTTGCATCATGTTTGCATCATGTTTGGTGGTACAAGAGCGGGGATACGAAGAGGAACGAGGGGCGGAGGGGTTTGACATGAGACCTGTGTACATTATACTAGTGAGGAGGTTGGGAATTATCGGCCATGCCTTTGATGGATGGACAGTAGAAAACGGGGGATAGATATCATGGTGAGGACAAAAGACATACTTGCCTGGGTTGTACGAGAATAGGGACCAAAAAAAAACCAGAAGTCTGAATAAAGAATATAGAATAAAACATAGTGAGACATGAACAAGAACGTGGAAATCATGAATGGACAACCCAAGACTGGAAGAAAGCAAACAAGGGGAATTCAGCAAAGATAAAAGGCAAGAAAAAAATTAATAGATAAAAAAAAGAGACGACCGCGAAGAAGCCTCCTCCATTTCCTCTTTCACATTTCATGTATCCACGCGTCACACTACACACCGCCTCATCCATAATACTCCCACTATTTGATGATATTCCCGCTGTCTCACTATTCATTGGGCGCAGGTGATGATGCACCACCGCCGCCACCTCCGCGGCGTCCACCGCGATGGCCTCTCTCGCCACCGCCACCTCGACTGCTTCGTGCACCACCACGTGGCCCGCCTGACCGGCGAGTGTTGGACTCGGAATCACTAGCTCCGGCACCACCAGCCGATCGGTATCCACTTTCGCGGCCTTTAGGGCCCGTGCTATTACGGCTGCTGCCCCAGGTGCCTGCACCACCACGGCTATTGTAGGATTTGGGGTTGGCAGGTTCACGGTGCTGGAAGATCTTGACTAGCGGGCGGGAGCGGTCCTCGGCCGTGCGGCTCTTGTAGTCATCTGATAGGCGGGCCATTGCACCATCACGGTCCTCAAGGGTCTTGAATTGTGCGACTTTGTTGGAGTTTCCCCACTTTTCAATCTTGATCACCTTGGCGTGGTCCTCGGGTGCAAGAAGTTCGAGCACTTGCTCATCGCTGTTTACGTTCATTATGAAAAGACCGATTATATCCTGGGCAGCTGTTTTGGGTGCGGGAGAAGAGCTCTCTGGAACGGGAGTGTACGAAGGAGGAGGCCGGTCCGAGTCCTTGCCGCTTTTTGCGCGTTCAGGTTGCGGTGTCGCTGGCTTGCCTTCAGATGCGGTAGACGGCGCAGGAATTGGTAGAGGAACAGCAGCGGGGATGGGCGTAGAGGTCTTAGAGGGGAGGGCAGGGCTGGGACTGGGGACAGGAGCGGCAGAAGAGCCATTAGACGGGACGGCAGCAGCAGCAGCAGCGAGATTCTGCTTTGCGCCACGATGGGAAAAGTTAAATCCCTGTGCCTTCATTTCTGTACCAATGCGACCTTCCTGAATCTCAAGTACTAGCCAGCCAAAGGCGGCATCTGCAAGGTTGAAGTTCCACATGTTTTTGAAGGCACTTTCGTCGACCTGGCCCAGAGCAGACGATGCCCCGGACTGGCCACCAAAGGGGTTGCCTCCAGCTGCCGTCGAAGGCATCTTCTCGACAATCGAAAGGGCATTGCGCAATAGGTTCTGCTGGGCTTCGTTTTGCTGGATAGCAGGCTCAACTTCGCCCTTAACAGTCTCCCAGACATCATTGAATGAGGCCTTGGACGCAGCGAGCTTCCCACGGTAGTGATCGAGGGTTGGGTTGACGCTGAATTCGTTGTAGGAAGAGCCGTAGCGGAAGTGCAGACCGGCAGAGATGGAGAAATCGGCTTTGAGGGTGACAGAGAGCTGGTTAAGAATGCCCTCACGTGCAGGGGAAGCGTGCGTCACGAAGACCCGAGTCTCAGTAGGGTCGTAAACACGATGAGCAGTGTCAATCAACTCGCCCATTTGCAACAGAGTAGTCCACATGGTGCCCTGGCCACCGGCAATGGTTGTGCGGCCCTCCCCATTATCAAAGAGCTTATGCATGACGACAGCGCCACCCAGGCCCAGTAGACGGAGCTTGACACCGCCAATCTCCAACAGTCTCGACTGGGCCTCATCAATGATGTGTAGATTCGGTACCTTGTATTCGCCAGAGCGGAACTTCTCTAGTACACGAACATCTTCACAGGCACCCCAGACAGTGTAAACTGGGACGTCTAACTTGAAGTCTCCAGAAATAAGACCAGGCAGTTCGGAGAGAGGCAGTTGTTCGGGCTTGTAGCGACTCTTGACAGACCCAGGGCCACCGCTCTGAATGTTCTTCTTTATAGCATCAGTGATGAGAGGGGAATACTGTGCAACGTGCTTGAGGGTCCTGGAAAGAGCGGATGAGAGAAAGAGGTTAGTAACAAAGGATTTGCTACGAGAGGGAAGGAACAAAGGGCGCGCTGAGATGGAACACGTACTTTTCGGCAATTCTATCAAGCGAAGTATCATCGTAGAAGCCAAAGTCACCAGTATGGATAATGTGGTCGGCACGAGCCTGTTTGGCTAGTTCGTTGAGCGAGCGTAGGTTGCCTAAAGACAAAAGAGAAGACAAGTCAGAACCTGGCATCAGATCGGCTTGGATTTGTGGACATAAATGGTGAGCATCAACATACCGCGCACATCGGCGATGCACAGAATTCTAAAGGGACCAGTATGGATCACGCGGCCCTGATTGGGGAGGAGGGGAGCAGCACCAGGCGGCAAAGAGCCCTGGGGGGTAGGTGTGCCATTGGGGATGTACCCGGAGTTGTTGTACGAGCGCGACTAGAGCAGGAGAGAAACTGGTTAGTTAGGAATGTGCTATTATGTATAGAAGAGTGATTCTTCAAGTTAGGAAGGCCCCGATGGGATAGAGCGTTGCCGAGACTTGCAACTTTCAGCTCTTGAAGGGGGTGAAGAAAAGGGAGAGGTGGCATGTAGGAAGAAAAAGGCATATTCTCGTTTCTGGAATATCTGGAAGGGATAACTGGGACAAGCAAGATGACGGGCGGCCATTGACCTGTTGTCCATCAACTCCAGCCTTAAAGCGTGGGTTGAGCTTTCTTGTGCTACTTGGACATAGGCGCGACAGGTCAATGTGCCATGCCACACACCGACGATATTGAATATCCTTGGCAAAGCAGTCTGTCTAGCAAAGTGAAGACAGGAGTAGTGATATATCTGCGCAGTCGGCGAGGCGGCCCAAAGACGGAACAAGGCGACCAGATGCTCCAGTACTCGCTGTCGCAGGACGGGGCAGAATGGCGCAGCGCATTTTGAATGCCATAGTCCTTGCTACATGCAGCGGCCAATCTGCACGCCAGATACCAGTAAAAGCTAGCAGCTTTGTTCTGTTCTTCTGATCTGTCCTGTCCCTCTCACGACCGCACTGGCATCAACCATACTATGACATGCGCCTTTGCACTTCCCATAGCTCCATCGCTCAACCAACCATCCTTCCCTGCACAAGATCCGCCGTAAAGGGAGAAGAGAAAGGATACTCACGGCCATGCTTTAGTGTTCAAGCAAGACAAACACACGGAGAAGATGGAGGGGGTATATCTTCAGGGAGGGACACGAGACGGCACGAAAGAGAGCGGGGAGAGGTTGTGAACAGTATCCGTGACACTGAAATCAATAAACGCTGGTCAATCGTCGAGATGGAAATGTTGGGTCAGTGGAAATGAGGGTGTCTAATTAGATAAAAAGATATCGGTCGTGTGTGTGGGTGGTCCGATTGGCTCTGACTTTGTTGGCTTTATGGAGGCAAGGCGAAGGTAAGGAGGAGAGAAGAAAGAGGAAGAAAGGACAAAACCTGTAAGAATCAAGATGCAAGACTAGGGTTCAGCTAGCAGCTAAAAGCCAATGCAAAAGAAGAGCTTGGGAAAAATGAGCAGCTAGAATTGTAACGTAAGGGAAAAGAAGAGTAAAGGACAGGCAAAGCCTTGCATTGTCATACAAAAGAAGAGAGAAAAAGGAATGCCAATTCGGTCAGTGACAGTCCAATAGTTATTAGGCAAACAGGTGGGGTGGGAAGGGAGTTTACAACAGCTCATCTACAGGCCTGAAGCTCACTATTTCACTCGCTCTTCATAGCGCACACCCTCTGAAACTCAGCCCTATAATCTTGCGCCTTCGGCTAAAGCAAAAAAAGGCTCTAGTGGTGGTGCTACCCCTGAAACTCAGACAAACAAAAGCGGATATCGCGAGCATCTGGTCCACCAACAAGATGGAAACTGACATATGGATGTGTAGACAGATGGCCAAACGGACGGAGAGCTACAAACAAATAGAAACACCCATAGATCTATTGCACATCTCTCCCCTCTCATCTCTAGTCTAACCAATTCCTGCAGCATCTTCATCTTCTCATCTGAATTGAGCATTGGCTTGCTTGCTTTGCTTGTCCTGAAAAAAACGGACAATAAAATAAAATGAATGCTAGAATAATACACAAAAAGGACACACTCATGCTCACTCTCACGTCTAAACAAAGGCAAGAATACAACCTTGGTCCCCCCCTGTTCTTTGCCATCACTAGCCGCTGAAAAGAGAAGACAAAGCAAAAAAAGTAAAGCCATGGACCCTAGAATAGCTTAGCTTGAGCTGGCTCTCCCCTCCATTCACATGATATTGCTAGCTCCGCTTCATTAGGCCCAACAAACAAAAAAGTCTCGCTCCTGATTTCACCACATTTGGCCTTGTTGGCCCTTTCCTCCATTCTGGTGATAATCGCCGTTGCCTCGTTGGTCTTGCCAGTCTTGTTGTTGTTGTTGTTGGTTATGGTAGTAGTCCTTTTGGTTGTAATACCTATTGCCGCCGCCACTGTCTGCTTGTTTGTGATGCTGCTGCTGCTGCTGCTGCTGCTGCTGTTGTTGTTGTGGTTGATGTTGATGTTTATTATTATGTTGGGGGTTCTGTTGCCGTTGATCACGTTGGTCTCCGTGATCATATTCGTAGCCATCGTTTATAAATTCTGCCGCGGCATCATCAATATACTCGTTCTCCGCATGCTTTCAAATCAGTTAGCACCCTTCCGTCCTCTTTCATCTGTATATTCACGTGTTTCAATTTTTGTTCTTCACTATACTCACCTGGTCATAATTATACGGATACCCGTTGATATCCTGCTCGTCTGGATGGGGGTGCTGTTGCTGCTGCTCCTGCTGCTCTCGCATCTGTTGTTCCGCCAAATACTGCTGCTCCTGTTCTTTGCGTCGTCGTTCCTCTTCTAGTCGTCTTTGCTGTGGCGAGAGTGGCACTTGCATAGTCGGGTTCATTGCCTGGACAATGGCAAGGTAATTGTACATAAAGTTGCTAAGTAGGACCTGACTATGAAGTGGCCGTCGTGGGTGTGCCAGCTTAATGTGAGCCATGCGGTATATCGCACGCTCTTCAATAAGCGGGAACCGTGTCCATGGGTAGTCAACGTCGGGCCTCAGAGGCTTGAAGACAATCTCTTCTGAAACCTTGAGGTGATGTCCCTTTTTGTTGCTACCACTCTCGCGATCCCCTTTCTTCTTGCTGCCGCCAAAAATAGACGAAAAGATACCATCCTTCTTGGTATCCGACTTGACACGGTAATGCTTTTTGTCCTCTAGCGGTTTGTTCTCAGGATTGTCGCGATCTAGCACAGCACTCTCGCGACTGTTGCTACGGCTGTGGCCGCCGTCAATTGAAGTTTGAAGAACATCGAGTCGTACGTTGTCATGGGCTTTTTCGCTTGCGCTTTGTTTAGACCTGTGCCTTTTTGACTCCTCATCCTTCTTTTTCTTTTCCTTCTCGTCACTACCAGACTTGAACCACTTCCACCCTGCCGACCGGGTTGAGGATATGCTAGCAGTGTCATCATCCTTGTCTTTTTTGGACTTTTTATCCAGTTTTTCAGGTTTGCGCTGCTCCTCAACATTTGGTGTTGGAACAAAGCCCACCCCAGTAGGGTGTCCAGGAGACCGGTGGGCTTGTTTTGAGGTATGTGGTAGCTGGGACTGCTGTTGCTGCTGCTGCTGCTGCTGTTGTTGTTGTTGTTGTTGTTGCTGCTGCTGTTGCTGTTGCTGTTGCTGCTGGTTCTGATGCTGATGCTGATCGTCCCGTGGAGGCCTTTGCAGCTGTGCTTGTTGCTGGGGCTGCCGTGACTGAGGGTTTCTAAGCGAAGCCCACTTGCTCGGTTTGGGTTCTTTAGTAGGTGGTGAAACTGGTGGTTGAGAAGCTGGGATGTGTTGCTGCTGCTGCTGCCGATGTTGTTGTTGTTGAGAATAATGTTGCTGCTGTGGCTGCTCCATCGACGTCTTGGGTGACATAGACTCAACAGATTTAACACCTTGGTTGTCGTCAGCAAGCGTAGCAACGATTTGAGGAACTGGCGGATGAGAAGGGTCCAAAGCTGACGGAGATCGGGAAGACTGGATTTCCTGATCCGTTGTCAATGGCGCATCTTCCTCCTCCTGAATAGTATCATTAGGCCCAATTGAATCTTCATTCATGTTGGGCTGACGGCGGAGGGGGCGGCTAGGCCTAGAGAAGTTGTCTGGTGCGAGAATCGGCTCGGTAGAGGATCGTGTAATAGTTGGCATTGGGGGCACGTCTTCGGAGTGGATAGGGTGGCCAGACTCGTCATATTGTCTCGCAGCAGCAATACGTTTTGATAGACCTGATCTATCGCCTCTAACTGAGCCTCCTTTGCGATATTGCGTGCGGGTCGATCGTTTAAGGCCTTTTCGACCAGGCCCTTTGGCCAGTACCGGTTTGTCATCAGGATCACCGTCTGTTGGCTCAGCTTCCATAGAAAGTTTGCGAAGAGCATTTGGCGCATCATTGACAAGCTCGTCGAGAGGAATGGACCCGCTGTAGGAGCGTTCTCTTGGCATAGACTCGATGTCTTCTAGTGAGTGAACGCTGCTGGCAGAAGAGTCAACTTGTCGGGAAAGCATGGATTTTCTCCGTTGCAAGCTTCCAGGGGAGCTAAGGCCCGGAGAACCAAGATTAGGAGAGCTAGAATTGGTGTCGAAAGATGTGGAAGAGTCGCTGGATCTCCGCTTGATAGACCGCACTCTGTCTTCAATAAAGGTTTTAAACTCCCCAGGGGCCAATTCGGGATGTACACGAGCGGGAACCCAAAGAAGACGAGAAGGATCGCCCTCGTCGTCATCGCCTGTGGGTGCTATCGACGGCATGGCGACAAGGGACATGCCATTGTATGGTAGCATGTCAGGATCAGAAGAGTTACTGACGTCCATGGACATCCTTCGCAGTGCCTGGAGATTGCTAAGCTCCTGAGCAATATCATTAGCGTTATCAAAGTTATTACCATTGCGAACGTCCTTCAGCGAGATGCTAGGCGACGCGGGAGACATGATATTTCCGGCCGAAGTAGAGGTTGTCAGACCGGGAGATAGGCGGGAAGGCTTCTTTGATGATGGTGAGGTTGATTCCATTATAGATTTTCGCGAATCGTCATTGTCGGGTATAGCCAAGGGGCTCCTACGATGAAGTTCGTCCAAAGTTGACGGCATAAAGCTGAGTGGGCGAAGGCCGTCGGGAGTAGGGGAGTCCTCGTCTTCACTCCCGTAGAGCGTAGATATGGCCTCTGTCACATGATGGCTAGGGTCGGATATGGATAATTGGGATCCGTGCCCACGAGGCCCGCGGCGGTTGAAGTTGCCGCCAACATCGTTATAGAAATGAGACGACGTCTGCATAGTAAAAGAAAAAAGCGGGAGTGTTAGTATGAGGGGTGTCTCTTCTAAGATACGGTGTGAGAGAAAGAGGAAATATGACAGCAGCACAACAGCGGCACGTCACTTGTAGGCCAGACAGAACGTTACATGTACTGGGGTCAAGTTAAAGGGAAGGGGAGAGGAGCGGTTAGTGACGACAGATAGGCAAGTAGAGACAAAAGCAATGAGGCGTTTTGTAGATAAAAGGTACGCGAGATGGCGTAGAATAAACAGTATAGTTGGATTTGTTGAATCTTTCTCTATCTGTCTGTTCATTCACCTGCCTGTCTGTCTCTTTCTTTACACTTGGATCTTGACAAAAGCAGTATATAGCCGTTGTTCCACCAAAGCTGGACGATATCACAAGAAAAGAGAGAGGCAAGACAATAGCGAGAAGATAGGAGAGAGGGGAAAGGGGAAAGGGAAGAAAAACAGGCAGAAACATCATACCATCGTCTACATGAGCCGGAGGGGCCAACTCTTTTCACAAAGAGCCGCCACTTGTGCCAAGTTTGGAGTTTCCACGCCTAAGGTCGAGTAGTAGCAACTGTAATAGCAGTGCACCGGCACAGAAGCCCAGCAGATAAGGGCAGGCAATCAAACGGGAGTATGGTAGGAGTGGGGTGCACCATGAGCAGTGGGAGGGGAGAGGGGGCGTTTGTGCGAGTGCAAGACCGACTGCCAAGTTCGTTGCTTGTGCGATTATTGCTGTGGAATGACAGAAGGCGCTGGGTTGCAATCCGTTGTTGTACGTGCTCAAAGACGGTGCGATGGACTTGGTGTAGTTTGGAGAAAAAGGAGTGTAGTTTTGTTTATATATGTATGTTAATAGTATGTATGTACAATGTATGAGCGAGCGCACAAAGGCAGGATCGACGGGCGGTCTATCGTGTTGTTAGCCGGGGCCGGCAGTTCTAATGGATTATTGATTCGTTCGTTTGTTATGTATGTATATGTGATTGATGTATCTGTTGTCGTTGTCGTCGCCGTTGTCGATTGGGGTTCGAGGGCGGATCTTATTCGCTAGATGGGGCAGTTTTGATTGTTGGGTTGAATCCGGAGCGACAAACAAGCCAAGGAAAAAGAGAAGCGAAAAAAGAGCCGAGAAGTTAGAGGGATGTGGAGGAGGGGAGAGGGAAAGTATAGAGAAAGTTGAAAGCGAGTGTTGTTTGTTCTGTGAGAAGTCTCACTCCAGAGAAGAAGAAGGAAGGGAAAAGAAAGAGGCACACAAATACGAATATGAGGATGAAAAAAAGGAAGCCAAAGTGAGGACAGAAACAAAACAGCGAGAAGGGAGGCAAGGCTTTGAGAGAAGCTCTTGTTTTCTTGTTGTTGACGTCTTTTTGCCTTTCCTGGGTGACAAGGCTAAAATGTAGCCTTTTGGCTTTGGGAGGAAGTTGCCTCTTTTGCTGTTTGGCTCTTGCACTGCTTTTGGCTTGTTCTTTCCTCCTTCTCCTTTTGGGCTCTATTGGAAGGGGGAAAGCGGGGACTCCAAACTGCACTGGCAAGTTGCAAGTTGGCCCAAGAAAGGCTCTTCCTTATGGCTTGATTGGCTCTACTAGTTATGCTAAGACTACGGCTTTAGCGGAAAGGCTGCTAAGTGCTAAAATCGGGCTATCTATTGCTGTATTTACAGGGTGTTCAGCTGCTGGTGTCTAAACCTCACCTCACTTCAGTGTTTGTAGCTTACAAGCCTAAAAAGATTCACGCAAAAGGGCGCAGGATATAAACAATGACTCTCAGTTTCTTACCCCCTCCTTTCTTTTCCTCCCCATCTCTCTCAAAGAAGCTTGGATACCTAAATGCCTAAAGAAGCATAGATGGGGCCGGTCCGCTCTGCGCTATTCCCTATGGTGGTGCTTGTGCTTCTCTCCAACATGTGACAACCGGTAATTAAAAATGTTTCAATGACAGCCAGCTCCCTAAAATTTGTGGCTTGTGGCGCTCATGTGCACCTGGGAAAGTTTGGGACAAACAACAAGGCCTATGGGGTTTTTGACGCTCTCAAAGCCCCTGTTGTTAGCGGCGCTAGCGCCTGCTACGCTCGCTTCGGCTCCTGGAGTGGATGAGGCTCGTTTGGCGAGACTCAGGGTTATATGTTATAACTATAACCCTGGTGCACAATAATAGTCCCTAACACCACGATATACAACGAGTGAAACACTAGTAGATCCATTATATTCACTCATTATATTTGCAGTACTACCCGCTAACCTAGATTCCTTCATCTTCCGAATCTGAGATAACAGGCGGCGGTTCTTGGTCCTCTATCAAACTACGTGGCAAGGCAAACTCTCCTCCGGAGAATAACTGTGATAGTCTCAATGATCCTGGACTGGGCTCAGTCCCAAGGCCTGAGGCTGGGTTGACCTTGGGCTCTGATACGGGAGTGGTGGCTAGTAGCGGCGAAGGACTTTCGATGTCGTTAAAATTGGGCTGACTAGAGGAAAGGAGCGGGCGTGGCGGCATTTGGCTGAGTGCGTTGCTGTTGTTGCTATTGCTATTGCCATTGCTGTTGCTGTTACCGCTACTATTGGGGCCACTATTTCCACTGGGTGCGCTATTTGCGATGCTGTTTTCTGTTCTGAGTATATTCGTCATACTATCGCCACTCGTTCCTCCGTTTGATCTCATGGATCTGGAGCCTGCTCTACTATTTCTAGGCGAAGCATTCAACAAAGGAGACGAAGGAGTTGAGGACTGGCTGGCAGTTGTAGCCTGAGAAAAAGACATACCAGCGTTGGCGCCTATGCCTAAACTAACGGCGCTGATAGAAGATGTGGCTATAGTTGTCTGGGCACTGGGGGCAGAGGATGGTGGGCGGCGCCAGAATGGCAGCTCCGGCCTCTTGAATTCACAGGCTTTGAGCGAGGTAGAGTGATATACATCCGTCTGTGCTTCTGACCTTGTTCCTTTAGAGTCGGCATTGGATGTCTGAAGTGACACTGTATCCGTAGTTCTAAAGCGCTCCTGAGATGGCGTAGACTGACCAAGCCCAACATCATCGTCTTCGCTAGCAAGGGAAAGAGACGATAGTTGGCTGCTGTTACTTTCGTTGTTCTGTGCTGAATCATCGGGCTGCTTTTGGCTAGGCACCGAGATAGACGGTAGTTCAAACAATTCGCAGCCATCGTTCTCCCCTTCAGGCTGCGGCTGGATTCTATGTCGCAGATTTGCCAGAAGCTGTGCAGAAACAGCGGGTGCAATGAAGGTATATTTTTGCGGTGGAGCCTCGAGCCAACCCTTTTCCTTAAGCACGGCAAGAGATTGCGGATTATTGAGTTCGTAGACCTGCAGAATCTCATAAGCGAATTTTGACTTTTCGTCTCCATTGTTGAACTCCGCGTTACCTAGGCCACGGAGATCATCGATCTCGCCGGCCTGCTTTGGAGGCCCAATACAAGCTAAGTAACGGACCTGGCATTCAGGCCTTGTCTCATAGATCCACATGCGTACTACTTCATGGTGTATTTGGTACTTCCGGAACTCGTGATTTTTGGTACCGTTGACAATTTGTGCCACGTATTGGGGATGGATAGAGATGAAAATGTCGGTGCGATTTGTGGGATGTTCCATAGCCTGAATGACATGGAGAGCCACACGTTGGCTTCCTGCGGCGGTATAGTCGTGGTCTTGAACATACTGTGATTGCGAAGAATGCACGATAGAGACTAACTGCTGGTTTTCGTTTTGATCAGCCCCCTGAGAAAGAGAGGGTGTGGGTGTGTAGTAGCGCATGGGCATAATTTCAGGAGAAGATGTAGCAAACATGGCTCTTTTGCGGGTCTTGGGCTTCTTGGGTTCATCTGAATGAGATAGGATGGAGTGCTGTGGAGGAGCTGGCATCGCTGTGTGATCAGAAGCGAGCATGTGCATAATTGCTTGAGTTTCGGCCCCAAGGCCATAAACATCCTCCTGTGTTTGGGTCTGGGCTTTAGGCATAAAAGCGTGAGATTCCCCTTTTTCCTTTCGATCTTGAGGATGATACCCGAGAGTGTCATAAAACTGCTTATGATGTTCTGGCTGGGTTTGGGTTGCGGCCACGGCCACAGCAGGCGTGGCAGGAGATTCAAGAATAGAGAGTTTGGGCGACTTCGGTGAAGGTGGAATTGCCGTGATGTCACCCTCACTGTTGGTAATATCAGACATAGAGTTCCCATCACCACTATCCTGAACGACTATTCTCTCAGAATCAGAGGGTAGATGGATAGGTGAGACGGAAAGAATAGGACTAGGCGATGAGGAGATGGGCTTGTCCGTAGGGGGTTGCAATGAAGAGGACGACAAAAATCCCTCTAACACACTTGGCACTGATGACAGAGAGCTGGCATCACTCACTCCCAAGCTTTTGCTTGTAGGGCTATATTCGTGATTAGTATTCTGTGCCCCCCTGCCAAGATTACTTTCTGAATCAAGTAGCTCGATGGTTATGCGGCTATTCATTAAAAACGTCACGCTTTCGTCTTCCGAGTCTGGGATAACAGTAGGATCCTCTTCTCCGCCCGACCCGTCTTGTGTTTCTATATCGTCTTGAAGAATGTCTCGTTGCCCGTGATGACTATCTATTGCACTGGGCGATGACCCGGATTCTGAAGCTGGTACCTCTGTGATGTGCTTATCTAGACCCTTGATCTGTAATTGGCTTTTTGTAGGAGCATGAGCACGCGAAGGCAAATTGGGGGAAAGACGTGTATGGATTGAGGAGAGGCTTGCGTGACGTGATGGGGAGACCTGGGCTTCTCCCTCGGAAGTGCCAGTGGTAAAGGAGTCTTGAATTGTGGCCGTTGATGGAAACCGAGAAACTTTAGGCAACACTGAGGCCTGCGAGAATAGGCGCTTATGATCAGATAGTGCACCAGAATTCATGGACCGTGACCGTACTAGTGATGGTGAATCTAGTGTTGTATTGTAGCGGGTTGTGATAGGCGTAAATGGAGACGGCTGTGACGAGGGTATTTCGGTGCGAGAATTTTTAGTTGGTGTTTGAGGAACACTAGAGTGAGCTTGTACAGCATTATCTTGGTTCACGTTTTCATCGTGGGCAGCTGAATTTGACAGGGGGCTTTGTGTCCTGGGTGCTGATGAGTTGCGAGGTGGAGAGGATAGAATAGATGATGTATCGTCAATATCGGACTGGATCTGATGTACAGGTTCAGCTGGGAGCATGTTCAAGTCATCGTCATTGTCCTCGGAGTCGCCAACCTCTTCAGGAAATGTATCTAGCATAGAGCCTATGACTTTATGAGAGTCGCTATCGCCATCCTCTTCCTCTGAATCTCCGATTTCGTGACTAATTGGAAGTGCAATAAATGACCCCGGACAGAATTGTGTAAGTGTCTGTGTGTGGAAACTAGAAGACGGCCCTGATAGTGGGGGTGATGCAGCCTTCCGCTTCTTGTAGGCATTGCTTCTATTCGTTCCCGTAGCCTTGGTTTTAGAGCTCAAAGTTGAGACTGGGTGAGGCGGAGAAACAACGCCCTGATTTGGGGTAGCAGAAGCAGCTTGAGGTAGCGTAGTACTTTGAATATTGCAGCTCCTAAACTGCTCCATTTTCTGCCGTTTTATCATCGTAGCAGTCGGTACCTCAGGCTCTTCCTCACCACCTACAACATCATCATCCCAACGAACACGCGCAGTTGGCGTTGCTTTCTCTACAACATTTCCCTGGACGTCCTTCCGCTCGTCTTTTGTGAAATTGACCTGCGGTGTGCCAACAAGTTCATATGAATCACTCTGTAAGCAATCGAATTGCGTCAATGTTTTTTGCTTCAGCGTCTTCTGCCCTTCCACCGGTGTCATGGCCGCCTTGCGTTTTAGAGTGCGTGCACCGCTGGAAACTTTGTCTTTGCCATAAGTGCGGATTGTTCTGCGGCGAGTAGGGAAGACAGTCTGTTCCATCTTGGCCGGCGGTGGGCCGTATACCCGGGAGGAAGACATCAGAATGGGAGCAGGGGCGGTGGAGGCTATGGGCGTTGACGTAGGAGATGAGCGTAATGTCATTGAGGCAATAGTACGACCTGGACTAGATTGCCGTGAGCTGTGCTAACTCGTAAGGGAAGATGGGGATAATATGTATGTGGTAGCAAATGGGGAATGAAAATGAACAGAAGTAGCAGAGTGAGTACTCGAGAGGACAGAAATCTAGGTGTGATCTTGTAACCCTAAATCTGCAAGCAAATGAGAAGAAAAACAACGGAAAGAGAGATAATCTTGCATCACATTATAGTTCCTCCCATATCAAAGCTATTTCTTAATGGCTAAGCTGAGGTACAACGATAGCAAAATGATGGATGATGTCAGCGGACATTGCGCGTGGCACTGTTGAATTGGCTGTAGACCCGCGTTATAGACATAGACCCCGCTATTTGCAATATCGCCAAATCACGTGACTGCACTCACCAACTCATACACACTAGAAGAGTCTTGATACGGATGCACTCAACTAGGCATGAACGACGTACACTTCGGCAGACAGTAGACAGTAAGCAGACAAGGAAACTCGTAAAAACATTTGAACACGCTATTCATCCAGGTCACAAAATAAAAACCTAGGCCCGCTTCTCTCTTCCTCTCACTCTTCCTTGTTCCGATATCCTTCCTCCTTTGCTCTGTGTTACCCCCTCCAAGATGGATTCTAATATCTGCCAGAGAACGCATTCTTGACATCTGACCGTGGCCATTCAAACAGAACATCGCCACCGTAAACCTCGGACGTGATGCTTGCAATGCGTAGTTCAACCTTTCCATAGAACTTTTCGCACTCCCCTGTGACCTTTTCGACCAGTTCACGCGAGCCACTGTACGCTTCTTTTTCCTCGCTTTCACCAAAGTGCTTTTCGACTCGCTTGCGCAGCAGCTCAATGCCCTTGCGGACCTCCTTGGCATCGTAGGAGCTCAGGATCTTGTTGAATACTGCCTTGGAATTAGATGGTTGCAAAGCAATCTTCTCTGCTGCCTTGAGCGCTTGGAGCTGAGCTTCGACATTCTCTAGGTAGTCAAGCAGCTTGCCCAAGGGTCGGCGCATGACAGCGTTGAGGTATAGATCTAAATGCTTGGCGTACTCGCCCGAGGCCTCGCGTTTCTTGTCTTCAATAATGTCGATGCTAGATTCGCCAATCTCCTCAATGAAGTAGTCGAAGTTCTCGATGAGTAAAATGTGATAGTTAAGTGCTTCCTTGTCTTCAGGATCTGCCGTGTTATTGGACACGCCAACGCCTTTGTTTTCTCGAGCAATCACCCGAAGTGCGTCAAACATAGCACGAAGGATACGCCCATACTCGCGGTTAATTGTGTCACGAATGCGTGTCTGAGGGTAGAAGACGGAGAGAATGTTCTCGACCGCTGTAAAGAACGGAGGGAACACCTTGAAAAAGTGAATAACACCACGCCGTTTCTTGGCAAACTTGACCTTGGTCTCTTCAATAGCTCGGATTTGCTCGTCGACAAACTTCTCAAAGCGACTCTCTAGGCTGCCGTGAAGCTTCTGGAGTAAGATGTTAAGGTAGTCCTGGTTAGATCCACTTAACAACTCCATCTTCTGCTCGAGAGCAGCAAGGACACCCACACCCTGTAGTGGATTTGTGGAGAGGACCCATTCAATCATACGCTGCAACCCCTTTTCTAGGAATGAGAATATAGCTTCCATAGACTTCGTCACTTTTCTTCCTAGTTCTCGGTCTGGCTCCATTCGCCGACTCGCAGACCACTTGCCCTCAGGTGGCACATTGTTTGACGGCCGGCTCGCGATAAATTCGTTGAAGTCCGCTGTCTCCATAATGGTGGCATGGAAAAAGTCGATGAAGAAGTTCTGCTCCATCTCAATCAGGGGAACAAAGTCATATAAAACGGTGCGGAATATTTCAAAGGGATGGTCTCGGCTATCTGTATTCGCCTTGGGCAGTGGCGGCGCCTTGCTAGCATCAGAGCGGAAGGTTCGTGCCAAAGTTTGGCTTCTTTTGACTGTTAGCTTGCGTGCAGTAGCTGCAATATTATCATGGTGCTTCTCGGGCTGTGTGGTGAATAGAATCTCGTCGTCGTTTATCAAAGTCTTGCGAGCATTGCTCTTGTGAGAGTCAATGACGCTCGTAAATTCGGCCCGGAATAACTCATGGCTCCGGGCCTGATAATTCTGAATCAGTTCATTCCACTGCTCTGTATGCACATCGCGGGCATAGAGGTTCAAAGCGCAGTAGCCCCAGAGGTAGCTACGGTGAGTTTGGTACAGTTCCCTGTCTGTCTTTCGTGCTAGAGCCTTGTCTAGGGCTTTGTGCGTTTCAGCAAAAGCTGCTTCGTACTCAATAGCCATCCAACCAACATAACGGCGCATAATAGCCACGCTCTCTTGAAGATAGTATTCTTTCTTCTCCTGAACAATGCGCATCTGACCATAGCTACTATTAAGCGTGTTGCCCTGGATAGGATCGTTCATAGCATTATTTTTGGCGCTGCTGGTTTCGTCACCTTTAGAGGGCTCGTATTTATGGACGTTAGAGTCAATACGCACCATAGCCTTGTACAAGATGACTAGGGCATCTTCAATACTCTTGAGGCCACGGGCATCAAAGTTTTCAACCTTGAGAACATCTAGATGACGGCTGCTGATGCTACATGTGTCCAGAATTAGCTCGAGCTCTTTCTTTAGAGCCTTCTGATTGGCAGCCTGAACTTGCAAGCCTTGAGACTGGTTCTCAATGTAGGCAATATCATCGGAAATTGTCTAATAAGATTATTAGTAACGGCAAATGCAAAATTACTAGTATACGCTCATATAGCCAGAAACTTACACCAAGCTCGACGCTGTAAAGCGTTAGAAGGTTTTCTAGCTCGTCACATTCTGAAATAACTAGATCAATGCCCTGGCGAACATCACTGATGCGCTCATCCTCTTCGCGGATGCGGGAAAGCCATCCTCCAGCCTGGGCTTTGTCGATTTCACGCTCAATCATCTTCATAGCATCCCAACCGTTGGAACGCATCTTTTGGCCGGGAATGAAACCAACATAGTCCAGCCATTTGCTAAAGTCTGCGCTACGGGTGTCATCTAGTACAGACGGATCAATGCCCATTGCGGTAAGGAGCTTGGCATCATTTCCAACCATGATGGATCGCTTGCTTTCTTCTTTAGGCGGCTGCTCATCCTTCTTTGGCACTGGAGGAGGCGCTTCTTCAGCCTTGGCGGG
Organism: Ceratocystis huliohia; assembly: GCA_038382965.1. NCBI lineage: Eukaryota > Fungi > Ascomycota > Sordariomycetes > Microascales > Ceratocystidaceae > Ceratocystis > Ceratocystis huliohia. Next base: position 44,145 of record JAXCEX010000086.1, on the reverse strand, counting down.
AACAGTAGCTGTGGCATCGGGAGGTGTTACTGAGACGCTGGGATTAGCGGGGACCGGGGGCTTTTCAGGTTCTGGCTCAATCTTTGGTGGGTCTGGTCGCGGAGGTGCAGGCACAACAGCATTGATGCCGTCAGGGCCTTCCATTGACTTCAAAGCAGCCTGACGCAAACGCTCGCCAGCACCGCCAGGGCGAGGTTTAAAAGCGCCTGCTGCAGCAGCAGCCTTCCATAGAGAACCAGCAAGGTCCGGCTTAGACTTGGCTTTGATCATAGATTTGAGACCAGGTTTTTCCTCCGTGTCTGATGTTGGTGAAGATGCACTATCATCAAGACGTCTAGATTTGATCATGGGGCCCAACCCGGGTTTATTTACAGCCTCGGGGTCCTCATTAGGAGTGGTTTCTAGTTCTGGGGCTGTGGCTGCAAGGGGCGGCTTGGAAGGTTGTGAGGATGTCGAAGGAGCAGGTGATGCCATAGTACTAGGTGGACCACGATGAGAGCTGGTGAGGGTCGAGTCAATAGAATCATTTTGCTGGCGGTCACCTATCGAACCAGTCTCTGATCTGTAACCAGCAGATGTGTTGCGAGTTGACATGCGATCTATGTTTCGGGGAGGTGGTACCGGGTCTCGCTGTTTGGGGCTCATTAAGGGTGCCGGTACAAGGTCGTTTTCGACTACATTTGGCCAGCCGGAATCCAGAGGTGGTCGTTTTCTTTCAGGGGGAGGAGCTTCAAGCGCAGATGACTTGAGCGGCTCAGGTGAATTATCCTGAAAGTGGCGCATGTTTGAAGATGAAGAGGAGGTGCCCATGGTAGCGACAGAGGAAGTAGCTCCAGCACTGGCCCCAATAGCAGCTCCCACAGCGGCAGCGGCGGCAGCAACCCCATTACCATTGTGGCTCGGGCTACGGTCCATCGCATAAGCGCCCCCGCCGGAGTTTTGGCTGGCTCGTCCTCGAGACCGGGGGCGGAAGTTAGAACTGTCTTCATTTCGAGGCATGATAGGAGAGTCCTGGCTCTGAGTTGTGGGAGTTAAACGCCGCATATTAGACGGGGTGTTGAAAGGCGCTCGGTTGGAATCTATGCTACCGCTAGGCGAGTTGGCCAGGTTATTTTGGGAGTTGCGCATTGGGCCTGTCGAAAGTCGCGGTGGCGGAGGCACGAACGGAGAGGAAGCTGCTGAGCCAGGAGCCGATCCAACCGGAGTTATGGGTGGCTTTGGCCCGACCATTCCTCTATCCATAGAGGGGCGGCCGTAGTTATTCGTCATTGTAGGCGGCATTTGCTCCTGGGAATGACTTGATGGGAGGGAGGGATTGCCGCGAGGGGCTGATGGGGGACGTTGTGGCCCTGGTGAGGTTCCTGTACGGCGACCAGTTCCTAGAATCATATCCAACTCCCTTGGGTCAAAGCCAGACAGTTCAGGAGTACGCCCGCCAGTATATTTCCCATATATCTTGACTAGACTAGCAATAAAGAATTTCTTTTCCTTATCAGTCTGTGCTTGCCAGTAGTAAGGTTTCTGGATAGTGATCAAGAATCCGGTATCTCCAGCCCATAGCTTTTGCGTAGGGTCAGCATTTGGACCGCTGTAACTTTGGATATGGCTAATGTCGTCGAAGTTCCAAGTTTTGCCGACGGAGAAAGAGCCGTTAGAATTCTCCTTGGACTTGTGCATGCAGACCCGGCCGGACCTACGCACAGCAACAATGATGACACGGGGTTTTTGGGTTTCGGGGGTGCGAGACTGGGGCGGGGGAGGCGAGGAGGGATAATTTGAAAACTCGGTGATGCGGAGATGTGTAATGTATGTTTCTTGTACTAGAGGTTGAAGATGGGCGGGGTTAGCAGAGTATCAGAGGCATGACAGTACGAGGTCAAAGACAAGGAGGGGCGGCCGGTTTTAGTGGAGGAAGAGTACCCCTACAGGGCAGATGCCGAGTAGTGAAGATATCAACTGTGTCGACAAATAAAATACAAAATCAGGAGAACGGGGAAGAGCATGAGTAAGACGAGGGGTCTATAAGGCAGGCAGGCAGGCAGGTAGGCAGGCATACAGGTACCGTCGGCATCCTTCCGTGAGAAGCAGCTCTCAATAATTCGGCGCTTTTCATCCTCAAACCGCTGGGCGCGGTTAACGCTTCCGTTTGCCGAACCTCGGTCCATGGCAGGCCAGCAGCAGGAGTATCAATCAACAAAGGGAGTATAGTAGTTATGATTGGAGAGAGGGCTAAATCTTTTCGAGGGGTTTTAGTTTTACCGAGTCCGGGGGAGTGAGCGGAGCTTGTCAACAATAGAAATATAGCAAAATCTAAGCCAAGACTTGGCCAAATTGAGCGACCCGAAGATGGGAAATTGGGGAGGAGGCCCGCTTGGAGGTCTTCAGAAGAGAAGTTTAGCTGGCGAAGATAGGCGCATGCACTTGGGCACAAGGCATCTTTTAGGTTGTAATCGTGTATTGCTCAATCAATCGATCAATAATGTAGCGGTGATTAAAAAAGAAGGATCGATAGAAATTTCCGACGGCAAATTGGGTATATAGACACGGCGTTTGGCTGTGCTTAGGATGGCAATAGTGGAGGCTGGACCCCGTGAACAATTGAGTTGTAACAAGTTTGATAAAGACTTTGGAGGAGAAAGCAAGACAGAGTTGAAGCAGGCGGTGCTTCGCTGGAGCTTTGCTCCTTGGTTTTAGTGGATCAGGTAGTGACGTTCTTGGAGCATGACCGGGGTTAATGAGTACTCGTTAGGGTTATGCATGTTTTATTGCAATGTTAAATTTCATGTTCCTACATTCCCATGCAGGAACTTATTCACCTGATTTTATTTGACCAAATAGTAGGCGATGCTATGATGCTATATCAACTAAGAAAAGCGCATGTAAGCCTCTAAGAGGGCCTGTTACTTGCCTCTACCTCGCGGTCTTTGGATAAGTTTGTTATTCACCTTGGCTTTGTTTGTATTATTTGACGTCTACCTACTGGGTTTTCACAGCAATACGACGGCATGTTCTGGGCGAAAGTGGCCAAGAAGATGTTGTCTTCCGACAGGTATGCTTAGATTTCGAGCGGCTTCTGTGACTCTGTAGGGTCCGGCGCTTAGGCCAGGAGGGTTCTCCGTCCAGCGTAGCCCTAGGGCGTGCCTGCGGGGTTCCCCTGGCGGAGTACAGCAGTCTTGGCCTTTCATATGCGTGGCTGTTGCTGCATCGTGTAAACCTCCTTCTAATCCTGCAAGCATTTGCTCCTCACATCCCTTTTCTCTTTCTCTCCCTTCCCGATAATCTTCGTCCTCGCCATCCCCTTCCTCATTGTTGTCCGTTCTGTCTCGGGGTCGGCTGCGCTATCCTGGGCTGCCCTTGTCACAAACGCTCTCCTAGTGACTTGCCTCTCTGCGTGTCTTGAGGGGGGATTGTCTCCGTGGTGTCTGGACGGCTCGGCTCAGATTCTGGCTGTTGTATGTCCTGGATGAACTTCAGGTTGCGGCATAGCACGTTGGTGACATGACATGTTGCTTCCGTGTATTTAAGGAGCTTGTCCGCAAACTTTTGGCTCCATGGCCTCGACAGTGCCTTGCATGTCCACCAGTGGCCTCACTCTTTTGGCTTGTTGCATGCCCTGCATCCAAGTGGATAATTGTGTCCTGACCGCTCGTGGTATTTGCCAAAATCTCTATCACCAGTTCTAGTAGCGAGCATATGGCCCAGATCTGTCCTGGTGAGTCCCTTTTATTGGGAGACGCGGAAAGGGGGTTCGGTGGACACACTGGTTCCAAGTGGATGGTGCCCTTTTTGTTCTTTCCACTATCCCTCATAGTCGAGGCGTAGTGAGTCTCCCCTCCATCTCTGTGCTCCTGAGAGGCTGAAGTGGTGTTCTGCTGCCAGTTCTTGGCATCCTGGCTTAGTTTGGGCATCAGCTAGCCCGCTGCCTTTAATGCCCATGTGTCTTGGGACCCACAGCACTCGGGCAAGCCCTCCAGGTGTCTCGTTTGCTTAGGCTTTTAGCATCCGTCTTGTCTCATCTACCGTTTTCTGTGATGTGCTGTTTTTGGTGGCTGCATTGCGAAATCGGTCCACGATTCCTCTGTTATCTAGATACAGCTAGATTTCTCCAGCTCCTTCGCGAGCTGTCGCTCGGTTAGTTGCCTCGGGAGCGCCAACTGCCTCCGTATCTGCCACCTCCATTCACTTTTCTAGAGCTGTGTGGTCTACTTCCTGGGTAGCTCCGTCTCCGATGATAGCCCATCATGCGCCCGTGTTGCCACTTGCATCTTTTGATCCGTCGGAGTACGCAGCGAGCGTCCCTGGTGGGGTATTCCCTACCTCTGTCTGGTGTCGCTTTGTTTCCTCCTCTTTGCTGGGCCATGTTGGGGGGCCTGCCTGCTCCTTCTAAGAGTGGCCTCAACCTAGTGTGTTTCTCGACTTCCGCTGGCAGGAGATTACGTAGCCTCTCCACCATCAGGTTGAAATTCTGCCCTTTCAGAATGTGTCTATTATCTAGTGTGTACCGCCGTATGGCTTCCCTCCTTTTCCCATCCTCTAGGAGGAGCTTGAATGGAGGAAGGCCTTATGTGTGGTGTAAGCACTCCCTTGGTGTCGCACAGTACATGGGGAGAGCTGCTTGGAGGCACTTCCTGAGCGAGATATTTAGATTCTCCGTTGCCCCTTTCGTTGTCTCTAGCCTAGACCAGGCGCTTACTACAAAAAGTACTTTGCTCAAGGCATAGGCGCGTAGCGCTGTGGGCATGCTTTTTGTGTCTGCCCCTTTTAGCAGCCGGCTAGATACCTCAAGCCGTTTGCCAATTGGCTGATATTCACGATGGCCTCTGCTGTGTGCTTGTCGAAGAGAAGTTTGGAGTGGTGCAGGCCAAGCCATCTCATTAATTATTTTGCCGAGGTTGGCTCGTACGTGCCTAGACTTTCCACGTTCATGGATCGGTTTCCTGCAACCCATCTTGCCCTTGATGTCCAAGAGCGTTGAATTTCTCTGGCCTATTTCTAGACTGTTGAGCGTGGTCCACTCTGTTACTTCCTTCATGATGGCTACGATTGCACTGCCATTTTTTGCAAAGTCTCGGCCACTAACCACCAGAGCCCCGTCATCTGCGTATCCCAATAGCGGGGGGATCCCTTTGTGGAGTAGTACCATGAAGAGCATATATAGCACGGGAGAGATTGGTTAGCCCTATGGGAGGGAGCCTCCTACGAGAGTTGTGGTGGTGTCTTCAGCATGGGTACTCGCCTCCCCCCTCCTTCCATGGAGCTTCTGACCCATCTGCACAACTTTGTCGGTCAAGGACTCTCCACCATCCTACGTTCCATTCTCTGTGAGTCGACCGCATCAAGGGCTTCTTTGATGTTGAACATGAAGATTGAGGTTACCTTCTTCCATTCTTGGGCTTCCTCTATCCTTCCACGGGGGTTAGTAAGTAGGTCTGTTACCACCCTTTTCAGCACCGCGCAGATGTAGTTGCTAGGGATGATTTCCCTGTCAATCGCTTCTTCTGTGAGTCTTATCGCTACTGTTCTTTCCAAGCCCTTGCCCAGAGTGAGGAGGAGCGAGATTAGGCGGCACGAGCGTGGTGCCAGTCTTGGGCGTCCTGGCTTTGGGATTACCACGAGGTTAGCTTTCTTGATGGTGTCCGGTTGTTTCCAGACACAGGTTGGATAATCCCGTTACAACCTTATCTAGTGGATTCCATACTCTCTTCCACGCCTCATTGGAGATACCGTCTGCCCCAGGGGCGGTGTTCGTCGGTCTCCATATTGATACCTTAATCTCTCCCGGGGATAGGAATGGCCACTCCCGGGCTTCCAAGTTAGGTTCCTAGTGCTACCATTGTGACCCTGTATGAGGCTTTGTGTGAGTCTCAAGGAGCAGGGCCACAGATTCCGATGTGCAGGCAGTTCTAGTTCCATCGGATTTCTACAAGAGTGTAATTCGTCTATCCGTATTTCGGTTGACCCATTTGATTGCTTAGAAGACGTCTCTCGCTTACGTTAGGCCTGCCACAATCTTGCTCATAAGGCTTCTTTTTGCCTGGATGACGGCCCTTCACACTGCCTTCTGTTCTTTCACGTATGCGGCTTTCAGTCTGACGTCGTCTATCCTGCGGTGGCTACCCCTGGCTTCTCTTATGATGGAATTGCGCTGGCGGAACTTTTCGTTCCACTATGGGTTAAGGCTGATGTTAGAGGGCATTTTCGGTGTCGATCCCGGCTAGTCGTTGTTGTTGTTGTTCTATTTAACGTCTACTCTAACTAGCGAATGCTGTCAATACGACGGCGTCCCAGACAAGTTGAGCCCTGAATGATGTCGTCGTCCAGGACCGCCCTTGGGTGGTCGGCAGTTGCGAGAATGCGTGAGCTTCGAAGATCTTTTATGACCAGACAAAGGGCCCGGTGTAGACACCAAAAGGTTCTTGGCTCAGTATGGCCCGAAGGCAAGCTCGCGAAGGTTCCAGGGTCGGCCTGGTATTTTTGGCCTGCGCGTCCAAACGTGAGAAACTATCTAGTAAAGGAGGCCAGCGACTATAGGCACGGGGTTCTGGCCCCGGCCCCGGCCTAGCCCGGCTAGTCGTCATATGCCGGAAGTTTCATAGCCGTAAATATTGCCGTATTTTAGCAGTTGATAAGAAATCCGATATGGTCTAGGGGCTAGGATATCTCGCTCTCACCGAGAAGGCCGGGGTTCGATTCCCCGTATCGGAGTCATAGATGCCCGCTTACGGCGGTAATTATCTACGTGTCTTTCCTTTTTTTGTGGCCCAGGCGCCAGGCGTTATATTGATTAGGCTTACAGACTGACACCCTGATACATACGACCACAGCTTGTAGAAAGCACGGGATCCCGTCCGCTCTCCCCTAGTTAACCTACGAAGCGCTGGACTAGTACTACGGTGGGTGACCACGTGGGAATCCCCAGTGTTGTATGTTTTCTTTTTGGTGATTTGCTTTTCATCACTGATGCCCTAGAGGACCTATGCATGATACTTAATCTGTGTTGCATGTTTATATAGTGCTTAAATAGCGCTGAGTCTTGTCTCTCTTTCAAAGCGATGGGTGACTATCACGCAAGTTTGCTGAATAGTTGACATATATTCGACTATGTTTTTGGCAATACGACAGCTGGCTGCTCTCTCTATGCCCTTTAAGCTGCCGGAAGACTACCGCATATCTTCATATCTTCTATTGTTGCCACTTACATCCCATGATCTGTGAAAACTACAGGGCTCTGCTGAGCTCCGCGGCTAAGCTTCTGAGGGCTAATTTAGTAGTGTGATAGTTGGTCACATAAAAGCTATTAGACTCGCTTACAATACGCTACCTGTCTGTAAAGCTTTACAATATCAGCTATTTTTGCACATGGCCCAACATTCGTGCTTAGTAGCATACAGCAGCTTAATGGCACATGTTTTCTTTCTATTCATCTACCAAGCCTTGGCGCAATGCTACAGAGAATAAGTAAATTGTGGTAGTGGTGATGCTTATTGGTCAATGGCTTCTCACTCATGTTTTATACAAGTATCTTCATGTTAGCGGTGGGCATTTGGGTTGAGTAGTTACAATGACTCGTCAGCTCGGACTTAGTACTACCTATTGGATAGAAGCGGCTTTATATTGGAACAGGAATCACTAGTAAAAGGGACTGTGCATTACTTTGAGTGCCATTGCTTTTGTTTTATTTGGTTAGGACCGTCGTAAGCAGACTAAAACATATAGAAATAAGTGTAAAAATGTGTACGCAAAAAATCAAAAATAAAGAACACCAGAAAGGAACAAACAAAAAGGGTATATCCACCAGCTATGCTTTTGCGATGATCTTAAGAAAACCAAAAAAAAAAGAAATAAAACAGCCCAAAGATGATTACAACACATGGGTTTTATTGGTATGATTTAGGCGGAGACTTGCGCCTTTTCGGACTGCGGAGCTGCCTCTTCATCACTGTTCGAGTTTCTGTTGTGCTCGGCTTGCATACTCTTCAAGCCAGTCTTATGCTCAACATGATCCTTACTGAGCGCCTTTTGCTGGATGAATAGCGCAGCTAGTGTTCCCACAAAGCCAAAAACAGTAAACATGATGTACATCTTGCTTATAGATGCCGCATAGAGCGCCTCGACCAACTCTTTCTGAGCCTCGGGCAGACTACGAACCATAGTTGCGCTAGTAGCAGCGTTGTGGCCACTGAAGCGGGCTGCAAGGCTAACTCCAAGGGAGGGCTCGAGGCTCTTGTAGTGGGTATCCATCTCGTTATTGAAGATGGCGCCTCCAACAACAATAGAGATGGCAGCGGCGATTTGACGAAAAAAGCTAAATGTAGCAGTACCTGAGGCAATATCGCGGGGGGCAACGTTGGTTTGGAGGGCAAGGAGTGGAGCCTGGAAGTTGGGACCGACGCCGATACCTGCTATAAGCTGGTATATGATGATCTTGACGAGAGGGGAATTTTTATCAAGGTCGATAAAAAGTCCGAAACCAAGGGTCATGGTGGCCATGCCGGCAATGATGACCAGCTTGTACTGACCGGTCTTTTTAATGAACAGGCCGGTAAGTGTGGAAAAGAAGGCCAGAGACACGATGAAGGGTAGAAGATAGTAGCCAGACTGAAGCGAGGTATGGGCCTTGGCACCCTGGAAATACAGCGGTAGCCAGTAGGCTCCAGATTGGAAAACAAAAGACTGGAAAAAGGCTATGGATAGAGCAGCTTGGTTGGCCGTGGCCTTAAAGATGCGCAAGGGTATAACGGGGTACTTGGCAATCTTCCACTCGATGACGGCAAACAAGCCGATCATGACGCTGCCAAAGATGATCAGACAGAGCACGGTAGCTGAGTCCCACGGGAAGGTGATGCCGCCGAATTCAAGTGCTAATAAGATCATGGTGGTGCCGCCAATGACCATCATGCTGCCCATCCAGTCGACAGCAGCGAGACCCTCGCGCATAGATGTGCGTGGATTGTGGAGTTTAAGAAAGAAAAACAAAACGACAATGCAAACGCCGCAGACGGGCAAGTTGATATAGAAGCACCAGCGCCAGCCAATCTTTGTGGTGAAAACACCACCAAGAAGCGGCCCAGAAGCCGCGGCAACGGCCCAGACTAGACCAACCATTCCAAAATAGAAGCTGCGCTGGCGCAGGGAGAAGAGGTCGCTGATGCAGATGTTCACCAGCGAGAGAATGCCGCCGCCACCGCCACCCTGGATAGCACGGGAAGCAATCAGCATGGCCATACTCTGCGAGACGGCACAGAGTAGCGAGCCGAGAAAGAAGACGGTGGTGGCTATGAGTAGCATAGGCTTGCGGCCCCAAATATCGGAAACCTTTCCCCAGATTGGTACCAAAGCCGCATTGGACAGCATAAAAGCACTTCCAACCCAGGTATAGCCTAGAGATGAGTGGAAGTCGGCAGCAATTGTGGGAACAGCGGTTGTGATGATGGTGGAATCGAGGGCGACAAGGAAAAGAGACGAACAGAGGGCGAGCATGATAATGATAGTCTCGGTGCGTGTGCGAGTGGGCGTGGATTTGGCGGGGGGAGAGTTGGAAGGGGGTTCTGTAGGAGGCAAAATATCGCCTTCAGGAGCCTCGGGTGTAGTAGTCGTCGCTGGGGAGCCAGCTGCGATGCTGGCTGTATCGCCAGGCGCATCGGTAGGGTCTTTGAGGGCCATAACAGACGAGCAAGAGGGAAATGGACGATTGTAAAAATAGAAAGAGAAACAGAGATATAATGGGACCAGGAGATGAAGGGACAAAAAGGCGAAGAGGCAAAGATATGAAGAGATGAGAACGTAGAGAGACGCAGAGGTTGGATAGAAGTGAGGAAATACGGAGGTAACCAGCACGAAAAAGAATTTGAATGAACAAGCGGCACATGGGAAAGATAAATGCTTGCCCTACATTCTTAGTTCCAGGTAGCAAGCGAGATTTTGCCATCTACAATCCTACGCTCGCAGTCTCGGCCTGTTTATCCCGGATGCACGCAAGCGCATGCACACCCAAGTTGCAACCATCAACGTATACGTACCTACGTATGATATGAACTCCATAGCTCCATAACTAGGGCTGGCAGGGTAGCTTTGCTGCTGGGACAACAGGACTTAACCTGAATCGGACATAAGAAAAACATGATCACGATGGAAAGGAGCCGGGGCTTCGCGTAATACTGTTTAAACTGTTGCTGTAATATTACGTCTGTTTAGAGACATACGTACGTCCCCCTTTGTCACCAGTACGAAGAGCCCCAAGGCTAGATCCCGTGCAATGACATGACAGCCCAGCCGGCTAGAAGAAGCTTGTCTTGCGCTTGTTTACCACCTATCTCCGTGGAACCGGTAGGCCTTAGGCTTGTGTCAGGCAGCAGCCATAGAGAAAACAGAGCCACTATAGCATCATGTAGGTCTTTGGGTTGTAAGTAAACCTGCCTCTTTCTCCATGAGTAAAAAAACTGGTGACTCTAGATGTTGTCATACGGGGGAGTGCCTGTCAAGAATGACCACGGAAGTAACCAGTTCAGTTGCTTTTTTCTGGCTAGGGGTTTCCTTGTCATGCATGGGCTTTGAAAAAGCTTGGCAGTTTTGTTCTACGAGCATTCTGTGAACAGCGTGACTCTACTACCATATGTGTCTGATGTTCTTAACCTTACTAACGGCGGCGGCAAAATCCCTTAGAAATCAGAAGCAAAAAAAGATTAGTTCTCACCAACCGAAGTCGAATCGGTGACCTTTCGATGGCAAATTTCTCAAATTACAGTCGAACGTGATAACCAGCTACACCATGGTGAGTTTCGACAGTGGTTCGCCACTGCGCATGGTTTCCCGGAGGAGTCGCGCGCAATTAGCCGTTAAAAAGGGGAAAAAAACAGCGGAAAATAAAGATATTCAAGCTCAAGGTCTGGCTCAAACTCAAGCGCCCCGCAGACGTTAAACATATTCAAATTCCAGCTTAAGAACCAGCCCGTCAACCCTTAATACATCTGTCTCCCGCGTGCGAATGGATACTTCTTTGTGAAACTATATGAACTCCTCCACTGCCTAGAAACCAAGTCTTTCTTCTTTCTCATGGTCCCCACCTCGAGACTAAGCAGGAACGGAGCTGTAGCTTTGCTAGCAGCCCGAAGTCATACAGCCAGTACAAGATGCTCTATCCGAACTTTGACACACGCTGTAGTATCGGAGAACCGTGGGCGTAGCTACAATGTAAGCCAGGGCTCTTCTTATAAATGCCCCAACAATAAACTAACTCGTCTGTCTCAGGATGCCATTGAAACCCTCAACTCGCTCCAATCGTCAAATGCCGTGGTCGAGGCACGCAAGAAAGCCGGCATCAAGCCAAACCAAGTCTCCATAAAGGACATGCATGCATATCTTGCGCGGCTAGGACACTCGCTTGCCGATCTTAACCGTCTTAATATCGTTCATGTGGCCGGTACTAAGGGGAAGGGGAGCACTTGTGCCTACGTGAATTCGATACTGGCATCCTGGCAGCGCGTACATGGCACTCCGAGACGCACGGGTCTGCTGATCTCACCACACTTGATGAGCGTGCGTGAGCGCATTCAGCTAAATTCACAGCCAATTTCTGAAACATTGTTCACGCACTATTTCTTCGATGTCTGGGAGAAGCTGAGACAGGCGGAGACTGAAACTATCCAGACGGGTAGCTCGGCTACTACAGAGAGACCAAGTTACGCACGCTACTTGACGTTGATGGCCTATCACATCTTTCTGGAAGAAGGTGTCGATGTTGCGGTCATCGAAACAGGGATTGGTGGGGAGTTTGACTCTACTAACCTGGCATCGAAACCTGCGGCAACGGGCATCTCTATGCTTGGCATCGATCACGTGTTTGTATTAGGCGATACAGTGGAAAAGATTGCATGGCACAAGGCGGGAATTATGAAGACGGGGACCCCAGCCTTCTCTGTGCCTCAAGTCCCTGCGGCCGAAAAAGTGTTGCAAGATAGAGCACGAGAAAAGACGGTGGGCCTGCAGTTCGTCGACCTGGATTCAAGACTTGAAGGCATCAAGATTAAGCCCGATGCAGACTTTCAAAAATCCAACGCCAGTCTAGCCATCAAGCTAGCAGAAACTGTCCTTCAAAAGGTAGACCCCGACTTCGCCGTGAAAACAGCATCTGCTACCGCTTTGCCTTCGGAGTTCATCGATGGCTTGCAGTCCATGATTTGGAAGGGCCGGTGTCAAATTAAGACCGAAGGCAAGGTTACGTGGCACCTTGATGGTGCTCATACAATAGACAGCATCAAAGTATGCTCGCACTGGTTTGCCCAAGAGTGCAGGAAGAAGTAGGTTCTTTTCTATCTCGACACGGTAATAGGGCTAACCATAACAACTAGAAGTGTTACCAGCACCAAGGTTCTCATTTTTAACCAGCAAGATCGCAAAGAGGCCGTCGACTTCCTTGACACTATGTACAAAATCATTAGGGATAACAAGGTGCACTTTAGTCACGTAGTATTCTGCACAAATGTTACCAAAAACCCCAAAACAAAAGGTTAGTAGGCTAGTTCACGCTGTCCTGTCAGGCATGCAAGCTAATGAGGTGCCCTAGATCTTGTCAACCATCAAGCCGACACTGAAAACATCCAAGCCCTTACTGTGCAGAATAACCTTGCCTCCAAGTGGCGCCAGATCGATCCAACAGTCTCTATTTCTGTAGCGCCAACGGTGAATGATGCCTTGGATATAGCGCGGGAGTTAACCAGCGGCCTTCAAGACGCGGAGGGTGTGGAGGTCTTGGTCACTGGAAGTTTGCATCTTGTTGGAGCCGTACTATCCACAATGGAGTGAGGGCTTGGGCCATGTGTTGATAATAGTGTGAAACCATGCCATACCAAACTAGCCATTATGTATATCCAAAATTATCAAATGCTTATATACACTCCTGATACATAACCACTTACGTCTACTAGTCCATGTTATCTAGATCGCCGCGCAAGACGCGCAGTGCTGCAGCTACCAAGTATAAGCTTCCCGTTATCAAAACTTTCGGGCGCTTGTGGCGGTTAGACATGAGCCTGCTCTGCCAGTAGATTCCTTTAATAGTCTCGAGTACACTGCGAGATACAAAAGTCTTGGTCTTGGGCGAGAACTTGGCAAACTCCTCCTTGGCCTTGTTCTGGATCATCAGCGGTCGCTCGCTCTCCTTTCCGTCAGTCACAGGATCGGATTCATTGCGGGAAAAGAAGGCTCGCCGGAAGATCAGCTGGTATGATGTCAGCGCCGCATACTCAGTCATCATCGTAGTGATCAGCGGTGCTGAGTCACGCGTCTGTTGGTTGAATACCAGGAACGGCGTATCATCTGGTTCCAGATCTGCTACGAACCAGCGCACCGTCTCACGGATACTGTCCACTGTGTGTGCTCCATCCAGATATAGCTTCAAGCCATCAGGCATCGTGACAACCTCGCAGCGTCCACGCAGATATGCATTAGTTAGGCCATCCCGAACCCATTTTGGGTATGCGTCTGGCTTGCGGGCTGAGTCAAACGGCATTTTCAAGTGTGTGCAAGCCGCAGCCAGTGCCAGCATGCGGTTGTTACACTGCACAGGACCATCAAGCTGCGCACCTGGCATGTCAGACCACGGCGCCAGATGTTTGGTCGGAATGATGGCCAATGGTGTCTTGCGCCATTCAGCGCGTTGATGCAGCACGCGCATCTGGCTAGCATTAGTCACCTGGTTGATGAAAGCCGGTACGCCTTCCTTGAATATGCCCGCTTTGTGCCATGTGATCTCGTCTAATGTCGTGCCCAGGAACTCGGTGTGGTCAATTCCCAGATGCGTAATTACCGAGGCGCTGACAGCCTCTGCAGGGAGGATGTTGGTGGCATCGTACTCACCACCAATGCCACACTCTATAACAGCGTCATGCACGCCCTCGCGTATGAATGTGTGAAGAGCCATCAATGTCAGGTAACGAAAGAACATAGGCTTAGTCGCCGGGCCGTTGGCATCTGGAACACCATCGCCGGCGTCAATGGATGCCTGACTCAGTCGATCCCAAAGCTCAAACAAGTACTTTGAGAAGAGTTCACGGGAGATAGGCCGGCCATCAATAGCGATTCGCTCACGCACGCTTATGAGGTGCGGACTAGTATAGCGTCCAACAGGGCCCTGGCGATTCGGGTTGTTCTGCAGAATAGATGCCGTGTAGGCCGCTGTTGAACCCTTGCCCTTAGTACCGGCGATGTGCACACACCGGAGATTGTCGGCCAGGTCCTTGGTGGAGTAGCCGGCACGGTGTAACCAATTGTGCATCTCTGGCATGGCCTGTGAATTGAGGTCTGGCGTTGAGCTGGTCATGTGAAACTGCATAGCCAGCGTCTGATTAGATTCAATACTGCTTAGCTTCGTCAGTGCTGCGTCATACGTCCGGTCGTGCACCAGGGTTGTAGCAATACCCCGACGCAGTTGTGTCCAGGGTTGGGGCCATGGGGAGGATCTCAGGCATCGTAATGACTGATGTGACGATAGAATACGTGCGCGACTAGACACAGCATGTTTCATTATTTGCTGTTGGAATCTTTGCGACTGGCGTGTTATCATTATTCCGGATAGTGTGAGACGATATTTTAATGGTGATAACCCTCTCTCTCTTAGGAGAGCTGAAGTCGTGAAGACCAGCAACACCAAAAAAAATTCATCGCGGATTGCTTACGTCAGCAAAAGGTGGAACGCAAGTTCAAGATACCTTGCGGTTGATACATAACATCATGGTCAGAATTCAAGCAAAATACGGTAGAATATTACTTGCTTGCTCGGCAGATCTTACAGACCCCAGCTTGCTTGAAAATAAAAGTTTGTTTTGTCCTCAGTCCGTCTATTGCTATTGCTACTGTACACTTGGAGCTCAAAGGAACCCAGTTTGCTTCAACAACACCTCGCCAGCTCGCCCAATGGGCTCTAATCCTGCTGCTCCAGCCTCAAGCTCTGCAATCTCGCCTCAGTAGAAATGACCTGCAAAGGAAAGATATCAGTTAGCTGTTCCATGTCATAAAGAAACAAACAAATCAAAAGCGCAGGGCAAATAAGCACTTACATCTAAAGCTTGCTGCACTTCTAGAACCTTGCGCACCTCGCCAAGCCAGTCGCGACTCAGCATTTTGGCCCAGCCTGAAAGACCATTGACCTCACGGGCCGCATTGTCAAGATCGCCCTCCTCGAGGTACGTCTGAGCTCTGGTCAGGATACTCTCGACATCGTCGCCGTCAGCCAGCCCAGACTTCTTGAACATGACCTTGCTCAGCAACACACTAGACGCGTGACTGGCAACTCCAGCATTTTCAGGCAGCAGCGAAGCCTTGCGCACTTCAGACGCCACGCGGCGGAAGCGGTCGACCAGTTCGGCCGGAGCCGCAATTCCGCGCTGGTAAGCCGAGGGGTTGATGGAAGCAACGGCAGCATCGACCACGGGGTCCTCGGCGGCAATTTCCTTGAGCGCTACCAGCTCCGACACAAAAGGCTTGGAATGCTGTGTGTTCTCAAGCGACGCACGCACCGCCTCAACAGCCACGTGTAGTTGTTGCGTCTGCAGGTTGCTGTCAACTACGGCGTTCCAGCCGTCGGCTAGCTTCTCTAGACCGCTAACAGCCGCCGACAAGTCACGCAATTTAGCAAGACGGCCCTCGCGTTCGGCCTCGACTTGGGCTTTGACCTCCTTGGTGAACTGGCGCTTGAGGATGACAGCCTGCTCCATGAGCTGGGCGTTAAGACGCTCCTGCATGAGTTTCTGCTCACGACCCTGCAACAACTGCACCTTTTCTTCGTAGGCCTTTTGGATACGCTCCATCTCCTGCTCAAACTCCTGGCGCCAGATAATCTCCTGGTTGACCATTACCTGTTCAACTCTCTTGACCATCTCGTCGGCAGCCTTTTCAAACTCAACGACCTTGCTAGACACCTCGGCTGCGGCGTTTTTCTTGGCATCGTTCTTGACACCCTCAATCTTGTTCAGGACATTGTTGACGCCGTCCTTCGCCTTGACGATGGTCGACCCGTAGCGGCCCTGTGCATTGTCGGCGTTGATAACAACAATTAGGTCGTTGACAATGTGCACCAGGTCCTGCACAATGGGATCCTCGGCGTTTTTCATCTTGAGTAGATCAATCTTGGGGACAGGGGGTATCCGCGAAGGCTCATTGACCTGGGGAGCGACAAACTCGGGCTCCTTCTTGGGAGCGGGGGCAGCCTTCTTGACGACTTCGGCAGATGGCTTAGGTGTAGCCTTGGGTTCAGCATTGACGGGCTTAGGTGTAGCCTTGGGCTCAACATTGACGGGCTTGGGCGCAGCCTTCTTGACCTCTACCTTGGGATCAGCCTTCTTTGCCTCAATAGGACCAGCACTGGTGCGGCGGGCATCCTTGCTATCTGCCACACGCCACGACGCACCACTCTGGGCCGGCACAGCTACGGTAGCGTCCAGCTGCTTAGAATGGCTAAGGGAGTCGGTGAAACGTTTGCGGAAGTCCCGCTCCTCAAAGTAAAGGACGGCCTGTTCGGCAAAGGGCACGTACTCGGTAAACAGGTCGTGAAAGTCATCGTTGATGCGCGAGTACCATACACCTCCGGCAAAGCCAATCACACCTAGTAGAGCCAGGCGGAAGACAAAGTTGCGCAGGCGGCGCAAGAACCCAGGCTTCTTTGGCGGCTGGGGTGGTGGGGGAGGAGTCGACTTTTCGGCAAGTTTAGAGGCAGTGGAAGCCGGTGGAGGCGTCGAGGCAGACGCAGGGGCAGGCTTAATAGTAGCAGTATGAGGGGTGGTAGTGGCAGTGGTGGTAGTGGCGGGCTTAGCGGTCGGTGTAACGGGAGTCGTCGACGTGACAGCGGCTTGTGCAGCTTTGGCGGCAGCAACCTTGGCAGCAACAGACGAAGCGGCAGGCGTCACAGGCTTGGACGGCTCACTGGCAAAGTAGCGCTATAACAACAAGAAGTATATATTAGCATTAGGACATATGAAGCAGATTTGACTTTTCACAGATAAACGACGGAATACATGGACGATTGCAGCATCCATGCATTATGTCTCCTAATTGCGGGGAGCAAGGCTGTTTTGTTTTGTTTTGCGGTTGATAGGCTCAAGAATTGGATTAGATCTTTAGGAAGCATCGTTCATCCGCAAAAAATATTCCAAAATACAAGTACAAAAAGGCAGCCCTGCCCATCCATCAATTGCAGCTAGACAAATGCACCAGCCGGCCGTCGCGTCATCAATGGAAAGATGTCACGGTCAATTCCTTGTTTAATTCTTTCTTGTCATTCAAAGGGGGGTCAGTGGTGTGGTTTTGTTTCATACCCGGGCAGTAGGGCCGAGCTGACGCGCAGCAGCACTGGCACCAGCACCAGTACGGCTGTTAAGCACCTTTACGGAGCTGATCGATGACCGCAGCATTGGGTGGCAGATTCCGAGGGACACTGGAAGACAGGGAGATGGCAAGATTAAAGGAGAGAAAGAGAACAAGAGAACAAGAGAAAGAAGGTTTGTGAGTTTTGTGAGGAGGAAAATCCAACGGCTCAAGACTCGAGGCGGGGGAGGAAGCAGCGGCGGAAATAAAGTCAATTCTGTCCTGGTGAAGCCTGGAAGTTGTGTCTGTACCGGGACGAGAAATTATCGTCAATTCGCCAGTGGGTAAACATCGGATGAATAGCTTGCATTGGGTGGCAGCTGGGTCCATACGTGCCCTATGGGTCTCAGATAAACTTATAGGGGATGGTGACGCTGAAGTAGACGAGTTTACAGGGCATAGAGCCGTAAAAAAAATATGGTCGAAAAAGGTTGCTGATTACAATGCATCAAGTCCAAATTGGTCCGCCAGGTCAGTCTCAGGGAGGCTAAAGGACTAGGAGCCGCCCAAAATCATTCAACAGGTTACTCTCTCAGAAATAGATAGAGGTTCACTAGAGAGGAAAAAGACGCAGGCAACGACACAGCACAAAGATCGATAGATGAAGAAAACGATAGCATAGGAATAAAAAGCAACATTAAACACCCAAGACCTCAATAATATCCAGTCGTGCGTTGTATGGCAGTAATAGACCAAGCAACGAGTAAGAAGAACCAAGAAAAAAGAAAGGAGACGGCAAAAAAAGAGCAGGAACAAAGGCATGGACAGGACATAACGTCAAGGAAAAACAAAGAAAGCCGAAAAAAGCACATATCCTCATCTTAGCAGGAACAAGGACCAGCCAGGTTAGTGTTTGCGTTTTCGCCGGAGACCTTAATGCCTGGCCGGGCAGAGCCAGACCGCATGTGTCTAGGTCCGGCCTGGTCATGGGGAAGGGTCTCTGCTATAGTGCTAAAGATTTCAGCAACGTTTTCGCCTGACTTGGCAGATGTCTCAAAGAACAAGAGGCCAGCTTCCCGGGCGTAGGCCTCGGCATCGACGGCGGGCACGGCCCGCTTATCCGGCTGTTCCTGGACGAGATCGAGTTTGTTTCCGGCGAGGGCGATGACAATGTTTTCGTTAGCTTGTCTCTGAAGTTCTTTGACCCAAGCCTTAGCCTTGTCTAAAGACGCCTATAAAGCGAGAAAGATTCACTGTTAACATGTGGAAACTGACAGGCTGGGGAATAGGTGGTAGAGAGCGGAAGAGATGAGAAGACCGAGAAGAGAGGGAAAAAGGATGGAAGCGAAAGAATAACTTACCGCCTGCGTGATGTCATAGACAACTACAGCACAATTAGCATTTCGGTAGTACATAGGAGCAAGCGACTTGTAACGCTCCTGGCCGGCAGTATCCCAAATCTCGAATTTGACAATGTTCTTGTCCTTGGTCTCGACCTTCTGGGTAAGGAAAGCGGCGCCAATTGTAGATTCCCGGAACGAATCAAATTGGTCCTGTTGTGAGAGTTAGTTATATTACGACGATGGGACAAGTCACCAGGCGAAAACAGGTGCCGCATACCTTAACAAAGCGTAGGACTATAGACGACTGTTGAAGAGGTAAAAGAGGATGTTAGCAAGTGGACACAATAGGACATGGTCCGGTATTGGGTTGAGTTGAAATGGAGGATAATCAAATCTTGGTCGGGGAGGCTGATAGTCGAGGTTGAGGGGCGTAGTCACAGTTTGAGGAGGGGAATACGACGCAAGAGCAGGCGCCAAAGACACTATAGGTTACAATACCTTTCCAACAGCAGATTCGCCTGTTGTGGGCATGGAAACCCAGACGTCAGCATTACGATCATCACTAGCACTAGACCGAAGGTTACGTGATTCAACATACCGAGAAGCACAAGCTTGAACTGCAGAGTAGGAGGGTTCAAGCCACCGTGGGCAGGAGGGGCACCAGGACCGCGCGCAGACATGGTAAAAGATGCGACGAAAGACAAAGGCCGAAGGGGAGATAGGCGGAGATCAGCAAAAAGTAAAAGGACTTGGATGGGCCGGCACGGGGCGAAGAAGCGATGAAGATAGCGGCGAGGGTATAACAACAGATGACGGGTTCAGATGTCGAAGAAGACGGCTGACGAAAGATGGGGATCGCTTTTACAGAGGAACCCAGATAGAATCTGTTTCGAGGGCGGTAAAAAAATCAAGAGGTCGGCAACGACGCAGAAATGTGTTGATAATATTGTTTTTTTCTTCTTCTGGGGGAATCGGTGTCTTGTCCGCTTAGAAAAAGATACGAAACGAAAAAAAAGGCAAAAAACAAGATAGCCAGAATAAAGCTTGGGCGTTTGAGGTGAGGTAAGTTAATGTGGAGGGCTGGCTTGCAATGAGTAGGATGGAGATAATGGCACGAGATGGGAGCCAAGCACTACAAGGCAGTATAGATAATCAATTGCAGGCCAAGGGGCGGCAAGTACAGTGGGTGGTGCAGTGTTGAATGAGCTGGGCAATTGATAAGGAGAGCACGAAGTTATGGTGCAACAGTTACAGGGTGCACAGCGCTACAAGCAGAAAGAAAATGGTAGAAGCAGGCAGAAATACAGCCAGCAAAGTAGCGAGGCAACCGCCAAATACTCAGTGGCTCGGCTGCTTCGCCCTCTAGCCCCTCCAACTCAACCCCAAACTTTGCACTATGATGGCCCTTGTCTGCTTGGCTTGGTCGTTGCGGTTAGCCATGGCTTCCGCTCCACTATCAGCACTACAAGTCACGTGAAGCTATGTCGCTCGAGTTTGAAACGACATTGCTTGTTACTTGCCCAGTTCCCAGTTTTTCCCCAGTAAACTCTAGGCTCCTGAGACGCTATAGTTGAGGCACAGCAGCCCTTTGATCCCCTGTAGCCTTGCTCACTTGTAGTACACTGTCCCCCCTGTAGCCAGCCGTCAAGAGCTTATTTGGCCTCTTGCCTTTGGTCATGAATTTCCTTCTTCTCCACCTGAGCAGCATCTAGCACTAGCAACAGCTCAAGCTTCATCGTCATCACTTTTAGTGGTGCGTTTTTCTCCTTTTTATTTCTTTAGCTCTCATTTTTCGTCACTCCGGCTTGTAGAAATACAAACGCGTCATCTTTTCTTTTGTTCGCCTTTTAAACCCGTCGCTCTCTACTTTTTTTTCTCCTTTTTTTTTCTTTAATTCATCATTCTTGTTTCTTTTGTTTCTTTTGTTTCTCTTTTTCGCCCTTATTTTCTGCCTCTCATTTGTTGCCGTGCTACCCACAAGTTTAGCTAGGGGCCAGCAAGCCAGAGCTTACATACACCACCCACCACACACACAAAACACAACCTTAGCTCGGTTCTCAAAGCTTCACCAAACTTTAGCTCACGTACCCAATACAGATCCAGATCCAGACCCGGACCCGGACCCGGACTCCAACCCTTTTCCAACCATGGCTTCCCTTGGCGCCGCAGCTCTCCCGTATCGTGACATCAATGTCCAAATCTCCGACCATTCCTACCTTTTTTCCTCGCCCTCCTCTCCCAATGCCCAGAGTCTCGTCATCGATCGCCCTACAGGCGACATTCGCCTGCAAGAACCCGGCGCTGGTTCGCTGTCTCGGGCTACCCAGGTTATGAGCATCGCCGGTATTTTGGGCATGATTCAACTGCGTCTGGGTAGGTCGTCACTGCTGTGACCCGAGCCGTGCATTATGATTTATACAAACGTATTAAAGCTAACCACGTGCTACTTGTGACTTGCAGACAAGTACATCATCTTCATAACCAAGGCCCAACCTGTGGGACGCCTTAGAGGCCACATGGTCTACAAGATTGTCTCGACTCAGGTCATGCCCATACGCAAACGCCAGATCCAGGATCCTGACGAAGGCACTTTTCTCACCTTGCTCAAAACCTTTTTGGCTAGTGGCGCCATGTATTTCTCCTACTCCGTCGATCTGACCAACTCGTTGCAGCGTCAAGCTCAGGGTAACCCCGCTCAGCCCATGTGGATGCGCGCCGACGACCGATTTTTCTGGAACAAGTTTGTCTCCTCGGACTTGATCAAGTTTCGCTCGCTAGGTGGCGGTAGCTACCCTGGTCCCCAGGCCGGCATCGATCCGTTCATCCTCCCCGTCATGTACGGCATGCTTGAGATTCGCCCCACAACCTTTAAGCAAACTCCCGTCACCCTGGCCCTCATATCCAGGCGGTCCCGGCACCGCGGCGGCACCCGCTTTTTCACTCGCGGCCTAGACGAGGACGGAAACCCTGCAAACTACAATGAGACCGAGCAGATTGTCATTCTCAATGATGGTAATGGTGCAATGGGCGGGTTTGCCGGCAGCAGCGATATGCAGAGCGGCAAGCTGGGCAACTCGCAGGAGATGCAGGTTATGTCATACGTGCAGATCCGTGGCAGTGTTCCAGCACATTGGGCTGAAGTCAATGATCTAAAGTACACACCCAAGATTCAGCTTACCCGCAGGCTCGAGGCTGCCGTTCCAGCGGCGCAGGCGCACTTGAGCCAGCAGATTAACATCTATGGTGACACGTATCTCATCAACCTTATCAACCAGCAAGGCCGTGAAAAGCAGGTCAAGGACTGGTTTGAGCATATGGTTTCGCTGGTCAAGGCTAGCCAGCCAAAGTTGTTTGAGCACTTGCACTATGTCTACTTTGACTTTCACCACGAGACCAAGGGTATGAACATGTCGCGTGCCTATAATCTAGTCGAACGCATGGAAAACATCCTGCCCCACCAGGCCTACTTCCGCGCATCGGACGCCCCAGCCAGTAAGGAGGGTCGTCTGGAAGTGCGCCACCTTCAAAACTCGGTCATGCGCACCAACTGCATGGACTGTCTCGACCGGACTAACGTGGTGCAGAGCATGTTTGCGCGCTACATGCTCAACCGCATCTTTGTTGAGACTGGTCTGATGGCTTCTGGCTCCAACTTCACCTCGGAGGACCCTGCCTTTGAGGAACTTTTCCGCAACCTATGGGGCGACAATGCCGACGTTGTCTCGGGCACGTACTCGGGAACGGGTGCCATGAAGACTGACGTCACCCGCACAGGCACCCGCACCAAGGTTGGTGCTCTTCAGGACGGCCGCATTGGTGTGACGCGCTTCTTCTTGAACAACTTCATGGACGGTCCGCGCCAGGACGCATTTGACCTGTTCCTTGGCACGTATCTGCCTGGCAGCGCCAACATTGGCTCATCGCTTGTTTTTGCGGACCGACGACCCGTGCTGATCCAGGCTGTGCCATATCTGTTTGGCTTTAGCATGGCTATGATCTTCATCGCGTATGTGTCGACGCCGGGGTCGGCTACCATACCGCTGCGGCTCTTCTCCATTGTCTGGTTTTTGGTGTCGGCATGGAGCGCCTTCTTCATCAAGAGCCATGGAAAGCTATATGTCAACTGGCCCAAGTTGCGGCCGCAGCAGTATGTTGTAGACGGATACAATGAGCACCTCACCAAGGCCACCAAAGACCCGATACTGGGGCCACATCTGAAGAAATACATGGTGAAACGCGAGCGTGGGCTTAGCATGGCGCAATACACGAGTGCAGAGGAGGGTAAGACGAGAATTGAGTAAGACAAGGGCGGATGGTGAGAAGAAGGAGCTAGATGTAGCGGTGTTTCGGATTGCTCCTTTGTGCAGACAATGGGGGCGTGTTATAGAGTTGTTGTTTACTAGTGTTTGTCTGCCATGTGATAAACTGTCTGCTGCCAATTAGTCCATTTATTATATTTTTAATTTTTGATTCATAATCTCATTCTGTCGGTTTGTAGACCACTCTTTGATAAAGCTCTCTGTCTGATAAAGTGTAATCTGCTTGATCAGATCGTGAGAGGAGAAAAGCGGGGCCTCGCAGAGAAAATAAGTGCTACTGAATCACTAGCTGACTACATAGTAGACCGTTGCATCGAAGCAGGCCGCTGACGCTGCAAAGCAAGCCTGCAACCCCTAGAATTCCAAGACACACCCTCTCTTCTCCTGTACTATCGCCACACACAACCACCATCATATCTTGTATCATATACAATGGGGGTCTCTGATAACGAAGACAAGTACAGCAAATTCCACTTCACACGTGTGGGTGTTGCTGCTGTGATCTACAATGCTGAGGGGAAAGTCTTGACTGGAATTCGGCTGAGCAACGGCCAAGGCAACGGCAAGTTCACTGCGCTTCACGGCATAGACGCTGGCTAACTGTCTCTCCTCAGGCACACTACAGTTCCCCGGCGGCCACATGGAGAAGAACGAAACGAATTTCTCCTGTGCCCGCCGTGAGGCTAAGGAGGAAACTGGCCTTGACGTACTTGTCGAATGCCAGGCCTTTTCTCCCTCTCCTCTCGAGCCTGGGCCTCGGGCCCTCCCGGATACAAGTAGCCTGGAGGCCACACCGCTGCAGCCTTTCGCCCACACACCCGAGGGCTCGAGTGCTGTGGCCTATTTGCCTGTATCCCTCGACCCAGTCACAACCCCGTGGGAGGCACGCGTGGTCGCAGTGATCAACCAATTTTTCGCCGATGACGGACGTCACTATGTCACGTTGTTCGTGCGCTGTGTTGTCCGCGATGAGGCCGCACTGCCACGCATTATGGAGCCGGAGAAGTGTGCGGGCTGGGAGTGGCGCACATGGGAGGAGATCAAGGCGTACGAACGTGAGGGCGGGGGAAAGCTTTTTGCACCAATGATTGGGCTGTTGAGACAATATCCTGCGAACCACGATTTGTTTAAACGCCCAGATGAGAAGGAGTGCTTACTCTTGTAAAATAGGCAAAGCTTTGCGTATGTATGTTTCTCAGGTATGATCCCATGCGCGACACTTACAATTATCTCGTGATTTATGAAACTGCATTGCTTAGTACCTATCTCGGACGATTTATTTACTAAATGACGCCAAATGTCCCACATTCACTGCTGGATTACCTCATGTCAGCTCTCATCTCTAACGCCCCTAAAGAAAATCAACCAACTAACCGACCCGAATTTTATGCAACGAACCCGAGCCTCCAAAAGGAATGGCCCTTTGTGTTCTTTAAACAACTCTATGGCAACGCGAAGTTGCGGCCCGGCCACTGACCACACCCAACCTCAATTAAATTACCACCCCAGTTCCTCAGGCGCCACACCACTACACATTTCCATCCGCATGCGGTCCTAGTCCGCACATGGCGAATCGTGGAGGCACATAGCTAGAATAGCAGCGATAGCTAATAGCGCAGGGACACTGTTGAACTCTTCGATAGGGACGTGCAAGCTTGGGAACGATGGCGTGTCAGGGCGGATGAGTGGCTCGGGGTAATGCCGCCCAAGCTCAGCAGAAATGACCTCGGAATTAGTGGCATAGTTGTGGCCAGCAAATTGCAAGCTATACTACGCAAGTTGGGCTGGAGATAGTAGAAATGCTGTATGGTGTTGGCGGGACTGTGGCAAATAAAGCAAGGGTTGGAATCAACATGTTGACTTGAAGTGGAGCTTTAATATCATGGTATCCAACCTACCAAGTATCAGGCGCTATGACAACACCAACTATAGCATCTAGTGAACGACATACGAGCACCGCCTCGTAGTCAATGCCCTTGTAGCTGAGCACAAGCTGATCTATATATCATATGCATGGTCCGGGCATCTGTTTAGCGCATGGCAGTGCGTGTTAGACCAAACTCCTCCATGTCACCGGTGAACAGTTTTTGGGATGGCCTAATGGGGATATAAAAACAAGCTTTTCGGGAATCTTCGCGAGACTGGAACATAAATGACGCTTGAAAGCGCTTAGAGGAGGTAATATAGCGAGATCAAAGCCGAAGAACGCCAGTGGCAGTTTGTGTAGAGTGCTTATCCCACACCACAATGTCCATCGAGGAGAAAAAGATTTGAAAGGAAGGGAATGCAGGAATGAGAAAATTTGGCCGTTCTTAATCGCTTAAACCCTTGTAAATATTTGGCCTCTAGCGCTGACATCGAATTACACGGGGAAGCATGTCACAATTCCCAATTTGTTGTGTAGGTAGTCAGTCGTTAGTCAAGAATCGCAACCCACGAGTGTTGTTTGCCAAAGATTGAATATAGTATTATAGTGTATATTATAAGCTAAGATGATAGTTGGGAGTATAGTAGCCTAATGATGTGAGGTTCCTCCCTCTTTTATTAGAGCGAGGCAGCAGCGGCTCCAACGTTCTACTCAGTAGTCAAGATCCGATTGGCATACTCGCTTACCACCTTAGCCTTCCACTTCGTCAAATAGAGCTTTCAGTGCATCCCCCTACTCCTCACCGTTAAACTCTGGCTAGGTTTCGGTAGTCGGGGTCTCAGATGAAGTCTCAGCGACGGGAGTCTCACCCTCCTCCAACAGTATATAACCAAATCCAAGACGGTTAGTAATGATGGGATCTTCCCAAGAGTCGTAGTCATCATAGCATGATATCGTGATTTCCTTAATCTCCTTGGGACTACCGGACATCAACTCGGAATAGTAAGTAGTGGCGGCAATCTTCTTCCAGTCCTCGTCATCCGGGTGAAGTGTAAATTCGCTCTCAGCGCCGTGGTTGACGCTCTTACGGATGTCAAAGATAATATAGTCGGTTTCGAAGTCGTGATTAATAGTATAAACCTCCCATTTCATTCCTTGACGACCTGTCCTTTTTGAGAGAGACTCAATGGGTTCATCCCTTAGGGTCGGATCATGGACAGAGCTGGGGCCGCTGGAACGCTGCTCAACGTTGAATCCTCTACCACCTAGCACGCCAGCCTGGGTTGACCCAAAAAAGGACGCGGCGAGTGGAAGTATGTAGATAATAGAGCGCATAGTTGCTAGGTTGAAGACGAATGGTGGTGAAGACAAAGATGATGGTAAGAAATAGTGAAAGTAGCAATAGCTATGATAATAGTAGCAGCAATCACAGTGAGAGTCAAAGTGCAAAGAAGTGAATGTTGTAGTGACAGATAACTGGAATGAAGATCTGGTGGAAGCGTGTTGAATTCTAAAAGTTTGGAGCCCTAGAGACTATTTATCTCTTCTCACGATGCATCGACATGCCACCGGCTGTACTCTCAATGTATACACAGTGCTGGTCATGGCGCATATGCGGCTATGCATCTCATAAAATAAAAGCCAATCGGGCCAACCGCGATCACTTCGAAATGCTAGAACGAGAGGCAGGCCGGAGTTAAGTGATGAGGCCAAAAAGTGCAACCATATCTGGTCTGATAGTAGCAAGTGCAAATATGTGAGGTAGGACGGAAATACAAGCAGTAGGAGCATACGAACATGGAGCTTGGGCATACGCCAAGTCTCGGCATACCAACGAGTCTAGATGGCCGATATTCCAGGTTTATATTAGTAAGCGTCAACAGGCCAAGGGGGACATAGTGTTTAGCAGTGGTTGTTATGGTGGAGGATAGGTCCAAGATGTGAAAGAGGAGACATGGAATAGGGAAACCCTCTCATGAGAAGCATAAGAAAGGGCATCGAGAACAGTCACCTTTGGAAGTTTTATTTTCTTTCCACCCCCCCCCCCCCCCTAATCTGACCTGACAAAGCCTCTGTACATACCACATACCAGTTCCGTGATGGACACATCCTCCGCGTTTGCAATTTCTTAACACCGCTCGCTCTTGCATAAAGTTGCGCTAAGCTTCAGCAGAAAGAATGCCAAAAGAAAAAGCAGCACAGACGTCGAGAGGAATAGGCAAGAAGGAAGAAACGGAAGACCAAGACGTTATATCAATACGTAGTTCCAGGCAAAGAACAAGGTGTAGGCGCTTGCTGGTTTTATGTACGGGCTGTTAAAATATTGCTTCTAGTTTCGATTGAGACCGCTGAGATGTCACGTAATAACGCCATAAAGCATGCAAGTTGGCAGACGCCGGCCTAAACTGGAGGCTATGTTTCCGATCAAAACAAAAAAGAACCCGGTGGAAGGCTAAGCATTTGACATGATACCGGGGTTGCTCGTGGTCAAGGGATGCTATGCTATGAACATGCAGAGATAAGACAACCTGACAGCAGTATCCTGGTCCATGCGGTTGGGACTTGTGTGTGAGAATATAGGTCCAGTATTTGCATTAAGCTATCCTTACGGTTCTGTCTTTTCCCTCACTCCCAAGTTTCGTTACCTTTTTTTCTTATGTGATGTGTTGTGATGGTCTTTCTAATAAGAACGATGTTCTAGCAGTGTATCCGTGATTCAACCGGTGTTCTCCCGTGAGTCTGCTTTCAACCAGCTTAGTGGCCAAATCTCTACAGCTTGTGAAGAATCTGCGTCTATCCGGAATATCTTCGGGTGAATACGCGGTGTAGTGCCTGATGTATTTATGGGGGACGCAACCAACAGATAGTACATGTGTCACAGTTCTCGCTCTCAAAAGGAAAGACTAGTCGGTTCAATTATGAAAGTCGCCTCCGCTCGCTGTACGTCGAGAATCTTTGCTGAGTAATCAGCATTGCACAAGCGTCGTTCAGCCTATGCCTTGGATCATCCCGTCCACTTTAGCCATTTCCCTTCTCGTATGCAACCACCATGTTATATTAAATATTCTCACTAGAATAAGAATACGCTTGCCCTTCTTCTTTCTTTTAGTCCCTTTGAATGGCCGTTTGATAGCACACTGCTATACTTTTATCTGTACATAAGCCAGCCCTGCATACTTTCCCGAGATTTGTACAAGACTCTATTTCCATAATTTATAACCCATTTCTCATATATATCTAATTTGTTATTGATGCATAGTATGGCGCGCGCGGGAATTCATAAGCCTCTTACCATTTGTTGTCTTATTATCTTTAGCTTTTGGCAGGCCATTATGTCACACTGCATATTAGGGACGTATTTTATCAGGGTAAGCAGATGCGGGTAGTCCGTAGGCGGGATTTGGGCAAATTACGATATTCCGCCTGAGATACTCCGCTCCTAATTTTGTATAGCATCTAGCAGTGACGATGCATAGGCCCTAGACCTGCGCTATAGCCTATAGTTTAGCGATAGCTAGCAATTTAGACTTGTATTCATAGAGAAGACATGCTCTGAATACTCTTAATGTTGGTCGCAGTGAAGACTTCGTTTTGCTGAGTAAAGGACAAACATATAGAAGCATCTAGTAGTTCGAAACCTAGCTATTTACCCTATTATTCCTCGTCATATTGTTCTTAAGCTACGTAAACTGAAGTCATTTTTGGTTTATTGAGCCTAAAATATTTGCACTGCAAAAAATATTTAAAAATGAAAGCACGAAATATGGGATATCAAAGGCATAGGATACCAACGAATAGTCTGTTCTACATGTGGGAAGCGATAGTTGAAATGCAGAGGTATATTATATTTGCTATGTCCCTTAACTAGCTACAACTTGGCCGCGTTGTTTACTATCCATAGTATTGGATGTTCGCTGCCAGTACTGTGTTGAACAAAGCAAGACAACCCATGTAGATGCTAAAAGGATCAACTAGCGAGAAATCAGAGTCCAAGTAAGGACTAGGGGCGAGAGTGTGCAGGAAGTCGATCTTCAATCCCTGTTCTGAACAGCGCTTTTACAAGCTATTTAAATATACGAAGGTGCATACCTTCCCCATACCACACGTATGCTTCAACAACGACCAAACAGGTAGATGATGCCGAGACAGAAGTAGCCGGAGAGTGAGAAGGAAACTTGTAAGAATCTAAGGGAGAGATGAGGCGCCAGTGGTTTCTAGTTAGTGCCGTCCCTGTGGTCTACGTACATTCCACGGAGCCGACGAAATACTGCCGGCAGAAGCCGAGTTTCCACACATTTGTAGTAGTCTACGTGCCCTCTCTAGATAGAATACTCTAAAGCATTGTCTACAGCATAATATGTTCGTAGCAGCACCTGGAAGATTCATTTCTGCTTATGTACAGGGTTGAAAACATGTTAGCCTAGATAAAGGCGGGATTGGGCAAATATGTACAGACCTCCATCATATTTGTGGGCCAAGTAGAAGTCCAGCCTAAGCCCCTGGGAAGCGTGGTCACAGCCCAGAGCCCGGACCTGTTTAGTGTCAATAGGCTGGGCTTCGCATCACTGCTGCGGCGGCAGATATGGCGGTAGTTTTAGTCTTGTTAGCACTTGTGAGAGGTTGGCTGAGTAGTGAAGTCCGTTTCTTTTTGCCCTGAATTTTACTAGTTCGAGTAGCATAAGTAAGCCTAGCGCTTAGCGCTTAGGGTAATACGGGATGAAAGTCAAGCTAAAATAAGAAATAAGCAGTGTTAATTATCCCGAATGTTTACTTTCTACCGGACTTTAGCTTAAAAAGGAGTATTACCCACTGCACATCTGATAAACAATACTGTAGAGGCACTAGCTGAGAGTTTCCAGCAAAAACATAGGCCATACAAAGCTCCTAGACCATCCAGGTCTTGCTTTTGAGAAAAGAAGTGTGTGCGTGTTTAATTTAAAATCAATGCTAAATAATGAATGTCGTCTCCCCTTAATAAGAAATAGTGTGCTGAGTCATCAATGTTGTACAAACATTGCACAGCTAATAACTTAAAGCATTATGGCACACACATTATCTCGTTCTCTTCAACCAATTGTTTTCATACATCCAACCACCGTCGTCTGTATCCTGCTCACAGCGCCCCATTCTCGCTCTCACTCTTAATACGCTTTTGGATAAAGTGATGCTATTGATCTTCAGCTATCAACATCAACTCTAGCGACTCTTGCACGACCCATGGAAAAACAGATCTCCTACCAACCCAACTCTACCATGTTCTCAACAAATCATTAATTAATATGCCGTATTACCCGTTCAAGCAGCGGGCGGGCGGATAAATTTCTCCTGTTTTCTGCCATCCATTATTTTGAGCCTTGGCGCAACCTTAATTTATTTCCCTTTTCAGCCACACCCGAAAACGTAGACATTTTTCATGACACTACACAGGATACGGGTAGTCCGTCGGCGGCACTTGTCCCAAATCCAATATCCCACTTGAGATGTTCCACTCCATATCTTGCATAGCATAATAAAGTAGGAATGCAGCAACGCTAGACTTGGGCAATGGCCTATATTTCAGATATAGCTCAAGCTACTTCAGTGGCCGTGCTGATTCGTTTGGATCAGAACCAAAGATTTCGGTACAACTTAGGATAGAGAATCTCGGCTGCCGAATACAATCCGAAGGGATCATATTGGCAACTTGAAATTGACCGGCTAGCGTTTATCCATCATTTTAAACGAGATACAAAAATTAGCATCAGGCTATGATCTTCAGTGCTCTCAGTGGTGAGAGTCAACTCCAGAGATGTACTCCATCCTACCCAACACGATTGCCACCTACTGAGACTTTCTAGGTCATTTATTAGTGTCGATTTGTTCACGTGTGGGAAGTTTAGCTACTGTTATTCTCAATTAGAAGCCAGTACTTTGTGCCCCAAACCTGCCTCACTTCGCAAGTCATTTCAGAAACGCTATTGTTAACGTTCTCATAAAAATTTACGTTGTAAAATCCGTTTGCCAATTTTGAATGTTTCCATGTATTGCTCCGTGTTACTACTCGCTATTCTTCTAGTAAAAGTCTCTGTGCCAGATGAAGACCTATTCTAACGAAAAAAAAACAATATAGCTCTTGGTCGAATAAGTTTGTGCTGAAAACATACGTTCTTCTCCCCATCCTCCTTTCCCTTTTAGTACATCACTACACAAACAAATTAGAGAATACAGCCTTCTCTCATGTTCCCTTTCTAGGCCCGTGGCAGGAGGGCTTAGGGGTGAGTGGATGGAGCTTGGCTGTATCTTTAGCTGCACGTTTGATCATAGGGTTCATATAGGGTGCTAGTAGAAGACTCTGGTAGTCAAGCAAAGCACTTTCCAGTTACGATATCATACTGAGCACATGGCTAGGCCACGCTACTGAACGATATGGAACACAAATATTAGAATAATTTCAGTATCAAATATCCAGCTTTTATGATGACAGTCATCCTATTCCCCGATGCTCGTCTGTTTTCACAGCTAGAAGCCACGCTTTAGGTTCCACACTTCTCCGGACTCAGCTCAATGAGAGTTTATCCTGTCGGAGAATGGTCCTGCTCATCTCTTCTGCCATCAATGTAGGGGGCAAGGTGAATATACGTCGTGCAGACAGGTTCGAAGATGATCAGAGAGAGATTTCACATTGAAGTGGAAAAGAAGGGAAGAAACTCTCTGACATCGCCACAGTCGCGCTGTCGAGGTAGCGAGGCTTAGGAGATATCCTCTACTCATCACTGTCTAGATCTAGAGCAGCCTTGATCTTACCTCTTTGCTTAGTGTTGTGCGATTCGCAGCACAAGTTGGTAGATTTTCTTGCAGACAAGTCAAGGCCGCCCGCCCAAGAGCAGACAACCCATGCTTCAAGAGCCGACCGCCTCCTTTTATAGAGAGCCATGAAGATTACAATCAGAGTTGGGCCCTAGAAATATAGCTCAAGTGGGAAACACCCCTCCATTAGCTATAGCTCATCTGTGGCACCTACGATCCGTAATACTTGACCTCTAAGGCTGACACTGCCTTGCGCAAAGCCAAAAGCACATCAAGACATCTAGATCTCCACAAGGACAGTCGTCTAAGGCAGTGGCTTGATCAAAAGCCACAACTCACACAGGCATTGTTTAGTAAAGATTCAAGTTTGATATTATATTATGCCTCACGGCCCAAATGTCTAGGGTCAGCGATTGAAGCGATGGCCTAATCGTACAAAGTTCCTCCCTCATATTTAATTCATTAGACAGCCTGAAGCTTATCCTTGCTTTTGTCCTCTTCGGCAATCAAAGCCAAGAATTCAGCCTCTTGCTCCTCTTCATAAACTTTCGGGTAGACTTCAGTGGCCGAGACTTCGGTGGCAGTTCCAGGGACAGGAGTCTTGCTTTCCAACGGCCCAAAAGAAAAGAAAATACGGTTGGTATGGACGACTTTTCCCCACCAGTCAACATGGTCGCTAGTTCTGATGAGTATTTTCTGGACCGGCCTGGTGGTCATCTCCAACAGCTTCACATAGTACTCAGTGGCAAGAATTGTGTCCCACTCTTTCTCGCCGGGGGAAATCCTAACCTCCCCCCAGGTGTCAACGTTGCGACCCCTGCGTATTTCGGCAATGACCTCGTCGGTATTAGGGTCATCTTTCTCGATTTCAAAGACCACCACTCTCATCTCGTTAGGCTCCATGCCTTTTCTCTTTGCGAGAGCATCGAAGACCTCTGTCAAACCCAGCTTTTTCTCATGCTCAGGCTCTTTGTCGTTCTTGGCAATACTAACGAGGACAGCCTTGCATCTGGGGTAAAAATATATCGCATCCACAAACTCGCAACCCTCCTCGTATTCCGGCGAGAAAATCAACAAACCATCTCCCCAATCTTGAACTTCATATCCATGGTTGTCCAGGACGTCTGTAACCTGAACAGGGGGGGCGTCTTCAGCAGGCTTGCTATCCTGAGCAGGGCTATCAGTTTGAAAGAGGCTGCCGGCCTGGAAGGGACTGTCAGGTTGAAAAAGGCCGCCAGTCGGAGCGGGGGTGTCGCTTTGAACAAGGCTATCAGCCTCAGTCAGGTCGCCAGCGAGAGTAGGGCCATCGGGTTGGACAAAGTCGCTAGTCTGGGCGAGGTTCTCAGCCTGAACAAGATCGCTAGCCTCAGCAGGGCTGCCAGTTTGAGCAAGGTCGCCCACCTCGGTGAACTTGCCAGCCTGAGCAACGCTGCATAGCGACAGGGCCAAAGACAAAGAGAATTTCATAGCGGCACTCGGGAAAAAAGATATGTAAGAACGGAGAAGAGGTGTGATGGTATGATGAGGTGAGTGTTCAAGCCTTCTTAACCTCCCTATTGTAGTCGGCATAGGCTGGCTATTTAACAGCTTCTCAACCATCTCTCACAGGGCCTCGTGGACGCCGACCGGTCCATTTGTCCGCCTGTCCTGTCCAAGACTCAACGAGGGCTTTGAACTAGTTTGTTACCAGCACACTAAGCCATCAGCCAACAGTGATCTATGCACTGGCAACATGACTTCGTGGAGTTCCGTGCATACATCGGAGTCAACAAGACTCATGCAACTCAGGTAAACGCAAGCCCCGCTAGATTTAGAAGCTATGCCATAGTCAGCAGGAAATCCCTGACTAGTTAGAAGCTATGCAGTTGGAGATGGGCTCTTCTGGAAGAGCGTGGCAACCAACTAGTCAAAAATTTCAACGGATATAAATCAAACTAGTCGCTAGAGCAGACATGTATCCATTACATCGACCCGGCGATACGTCTACACATGTCTAGTAAGAGAACCAGATACACATGTTTGACAGCATACTTTGCCGAATGCTTGGCTGCAGGTTGCTGGGTTTGTGACAACACTTGACCTATTTATTACTACTTGCATATAGGGTTTAATCTATGCCAGCCTGAATAAGCACGGAACTGCGTGAACGAATACATAGCTCAGCCAAATATATGGGCCAAGCTCAGGTCCACGAAGTACAGCCACAGCGTGGGCCACAGAGCTGCCTAGATCCAATGGGTTAAATAGTACATTACCGCTGCGGCGGCAAATATCGAGTTGGTTTTGTTCTTATTGGTACTTATGATCAAGTGAGGTTATGGAGTCTATTCCTTCTTTCTCTGAATCCTATTAGCCCAGACAGTATCTACATGTATACCGCTCACTCACCTGGGCCAGCACTGCTAGCTTTCTACGATTGCTTGTCTCGTACAACGTCATGGTTTACGGATAAGTCTCAACCACTGTATGTATTCCATCAACAACATTAGCGACATACCAGCTGGGAACTCAAAACAAAAGCAACCCTTATTTCAAGTCCGTAGGTTGCCCACTCGTCACACTCACATTTTGCGCCATCTCACTCGGGCCTTAAGCTTTGTTTTCAAATAAGAAAAAGCAGGGCTCCGCGGTTTAATTAAAAGTAGTTTTGTCAGAGTGGTTAGATCTCTGCACAGTGATCAGCATTGCATAACCATGGCACAAGCATTGTGTAGCACCACAGGACGTTATCCCATCCCCTTCAACCATCCATGGCCTTGCCTCCTGTTTTCATTTCATACATCATCTTCTAGATGCTACGGACGCTTAGTCGGGTCTATTTCTTCCACATAGAGAAACCTGTCATAATTATCCCTGTTCCAAAACAAATGCTTCGTGCGCTAGACTTGCCTTCACCCTCGCAGGAATACACGTCCTAGAGCCCATGAATCCGCTTTGAATCTTTTGATAAAGTGGCTCTATGGTGCCTGCCAGCCACAATTTCTCCGGCAACATATCTAGCAGTAGGTCTAAGACTGCACAG
Organism: Ceratocystis huliohia; assembly: GCA_038382965.1. NCBI lineage: Eukaryota > Fungi > Ascomycota > Sordariomycetes > Microascales > Ceratocystidaceae > Ceratocystis > Ceratocystis huliohia. The sequence continues at coordinate 9,513 of JAXCEX010000086.1, read as the reverse complement.
CAGCTTGGGCGCATTGGGCATTTTCTGCCATCACAAGCACAAGGGAGCCTTTCTGTCGCCGATACTCCATTTGCGATGTCAGGCAGGCTGGTCATGTCTCCATGTTCAGTTTTTTCTCGATTAATTTAGGGTTGTAGTGTATCTCATTAGGCAGCTTCGCTTGGCAGCTGCCTAGTTAGGCCAAAGAAAATCCCCCAATTTGAATAGATCTTTAAAATGACGCTCAAAAACCGGGTCTTCACTCCTATTTTTAGCACCACTTCTTTGTTTGTTCCATGTATTAGTTCACTTTCGTTTATCAACTATTTTATGTAGAGCATGGGTAGAGTATGTTGCATATTACCGTGATTATCTCAAATTACAGCCAGACTTGATCGCAGATAACCAGGTCATGGGCTTCTGCTAATGCTTCCTTTTTTGTCTTTGTGAATTCCCATGTAAACTCTCCCTCTCCCTCATGTTACATAATGCCGCCTGCCCTTTCGCGCTTTGGATTTACAGTTATACCTTCATGTCGGCGTTAAAGCTAGTGAGTGCCTGATGACTAGCAGAAGCATGATCTAAGATGGAGACGTCTCTAGCATTCAGCATCAGAACACTCAAAGCAGGACTGTGACAATATAGGTCCAGTATTTCCATTAGGCTTTCCGCACTAAAAACCCTTGGCTATTCCCGAAATGACATGCTGTTCCTGGCTAAATGCAAATGAAGCATGGGCAACGACTAGTAGGGAAATTACAATGGCCCTAGACGCTAGTTCCTCGGCTAAGGCACTCACTTTTATGCCAAAAGTTTATGTGCTAAATAACCACGGAGGGTTTCGTGAAGACTAGGGCTACGGCGGACTAATGACACACCGAAAACAAGGTAAACATGGTACGGCTGAGTAGACGAGCCCTGTGTCATTTGTTTTGGAGAAACTGGCACAACAACGAGGCATGGCTTGAGCAAGGAGATTCTTGCATTAGGATGAGGCTTCCAGCTCCTCAGCGCAGCAAACGATTGGACCTGTGTTATATATATCTCTACTTGTAATAGTCCTGTGCTGAAAATCCTGCGGCTTCTCCTCATCGGACTGTCTCTTCTTGGGCTCTGTAACCAAGGCGGATTAGAAAATACAACCTTGCTTCTAGCCGTTCTGCTGGGTTTGCAGCCGCAGTGGGTAGCGTTCAGCTGGGCTGCAAATGTACCAAGCCTTCTATTCTCGTTGGCATCCGCGGTGCGGTGGAGGCCCTTCAGACTAGTTCTCTAACAGCGTTCCATGAGCGAAACTATGATCTAGTGCACTACTACCCATGGCTTACAGAGAAGATAATGAGCATGACTTGGACAAAGCTAACTAGGACACCGGAGGGGCTTGTGCAGCATTCAGCGCAGTTGGGAAAAGGGACTCAAGAACAAGGCTCCGTGCATTGAGGCTATGTGTGGTCCGGCTGGCCTGCTCTGAATTAATGTCAAGCGTGAGCAAGTGAGAAGGTGTTTCTTTTCACCAAGTCAAATCAAGCAAAGGTTGCTTGGTATGGTATGCACACGGCTTTGTGCCTCTCTACTACTAGACCGCTGGCGAGACGTAGTCCTTAAGTTTCCAGCTCCTATACTAAGGCGAACACTCTTAATTAATTGCTTTTCTCTCTCGATATCAACATCTTGTGCTTGCTAGGATAGGTGATGCAAAGAAGACCCTTACAGGCGTGCTATGCGTAACGCACTTTTCCTGACGGTTGTCATGTAACCTCGAATCAAGAAATAATGGCGCATTAAATATATCAAAACTAAGTAGTGTTGTTTTCTCCAGATATTCCAAAAACAAACTGATACGTTCCGGAGTTACGACGGCCTGCCTTGCAGCATGTTGCACATTGTATTTCTCTCGTCGACAGTGACCTTCCTCAACCGCTACTCTTCGACAGTACAGTTCAGCCACCACCTATGCACCTCGGCTTTTAATAGGGCACTCTGATGCATTGTTGCCCTCGCTCCCCTTGACCGTGACTTGATCATCTCAATGGCTGATGCTGGGGAGCTGTTCTAACGCCGCCTCCCTTGTCTTTTGGCGTATTCAGACTGTGAACTAGTCTCAAGCACTGTCTTTGACGCCTTTCAGACATAGGGATCGGGGAGACTAGATTTCTATTTAGGCGGTGTTGGAGTCTATAGCTGCACATCGACCTTCAATGCAACGCTTCCCGAGTTCAAGGGAACAATTCGAGTCCTTGATTATAGGCTGGTTTGAGCGACCTAAAACACCCGACACCAAGAGAGACGAATGACGCGGCGTACGAAGAGTAATAGTGAGATCTTTTCATGGCATTTCTTTAAGTCAGCCGGGTGGTGACTTTCGTGGCCATGAAGAATTAGAAGATAGTATCTAGTTGACTGGGTTTTTACGTGATAATAAAAGTGCCTGACCTATCCAAGGCCTATGTTTCTAGTCTGTCCAGCCATTTGAAGCCTCTGCAATAGCCCAGTTCCATGAGAGGCTGCTTTGTTCTTATTCGGTACTGGCGAGGTGACGTTAGCTCCCAACTTCAATGAGCAGCACTATCACTCAGCCTCTAATGTTGATTACCTAGATGACTGCAACCCATTCCCGGTTTTCTGTCCGCACTAGCTTCATATTTCTAATCCTCTCTAAGCCTGTGATGGCCATTTAATGTGTCATAACACCCATCATAAAGCTGTTCTCGCCAAAGCTGTAGATATCGGCTATGTTTGTTTGTTTGTATTATTTAACGTCTAGAACCGGCTATATTGATACCATACCTCCCGATTGTGTTCTAAAATAGTCTGAACCAATCGCAAACAATGGCCACCTGCTCGAATTTAGTCCTCTGATGGTCATGCTTGTGAAAGAAGACACGTCTTAGGCTCCGGACATCACCTGACAAACCTGGAGGCCTAGAACTTGCCGGCAGGTAATGGGTCGCATTTGAAGAGCAGTCAGTTGGCCGTTCCCTCAACACTATGTAGCCGCGGTGGAAGTATTTGCAAATTTAGGTTAAGAATAAACTGAACAAATATTCTTTCCCTCCAGATTGGCTAGATAGTGATGTTGGGATCCAATTTCACCAACATTAAATACCATTCATCCGACGATGTAGCTTCGGCTCAATGACTTGGCAGATGTCAGCGGGGCTTCGGACGCTTGGTTCTAGGTTTTAGAAAAGGGCTTAATGTCCAAGAAAGGCTTTTGCTCTGGTATTAGGTTATACCGTTCTAGGGCGGAAGATGTACTTAATGGAGTGACTAGTTGGGTGGAGGTGGAAAAAGTGCATCGTGTACTTGGATGCGTCGCATGCTTGTCAAACATGCTTCGTGTACTCGAAGTCACAGCGACACCGACGCGGCGCTGCTAGTATAATGTGAGTTTAGTGTGAGGCAGCGCCGGTTTCCTCTGCGTTGAGCATCGATGAAATCATTCTCTAGGATATACCAAACAACTATCCTAACCAACTCATTGCTCAAGTCAGCAAGTGTCTACTATCGTAACGTATACTCCTAGACTCTACTAAGAAAAGAAATGGGCACGAGCCTTTACTGAAGTTGTATTTGGCGGGTGGCTCTGTGGTGGGAGGTGCCTGAGCAAAACGATATCTAACAATTTTCAGCAAAGCCAAATGCCACAGAACCTCCAATATTTCGAGATATTGTTAAGGATGCTCACTAGCTGGTTCCTCTTCTCTCACGCAGAGATTATTACAATTTCCTCTGCATGTTTACACATCAGTGTTCATATCTAATCAATCCTGCCGCAAGCCTCATAAGACGGCAGTTTAGTCGAGATCTAGAATGTTGCCTCTGGCGCATGCGTCCCGGCTTTTGCAGACTACAATAATCATGTGACTCCCACAGTGTTCTCAAGTTACGTACATCCACTGACACCGGATCTTTGTGACAAGACGGCCAAGACCCGAGATCAGACCTCGAAGGGCGGCCTTTTGGTGACATTAGCAGTCTTTCCAGATAGTGCACGTTAGCTAGTATCAGAGCCTCACAACAAGACAATCAAGATCTAGGATCTAGCTTGTGGTTCATCCCTTCAAACCCTCCTATTTGGCTGCCCTTTACATGGCTGTTCGGTTTATCTATCTGATGACTACCACCTTTCTGTGCATATAAGAGTCTTGGATTTGAGTCCGCGTCAACTACTAATCAAGATTCTCTATTTCTCTCTAATTCCCATGTCACAGTGATAGGGTTTATATAGACTGGCTGGCCTTTAGGTAAAGCGCTATCGAGCTGTGATATTGAAATAGAGGTTCTACTACAGATAGCCCACAACTATCAAGAGACCGCAACACCAAAGTGTTCGTGTTATTTGCAACTGCTAAAATGTGATATCGGTTGACACAGACAGCCTTGCTTCTTGTACTGGATATTCTTCGCAAATATATAAAGAAAAACAATGCTTAGGGCGAGAACCAGACATTTCGTGAAGCAGCGAAAATAGAAGCCTGGAGCGTAAGCTTGAGTCTAGTTACCGCGCAAGTGTTATAGCTGAGTCGCTCATAGAACATGTGCGACAAAAAGTACACTATTTGGCCACGTCTAGACAACAGAGGATTAGAAGACCGGCTCCGTAACCCACCGGCTAGAAATAGCACGTCACTGGAAACAGTGGACGAGGTAAATCGGATTCTAAGAGCCTAGACAGATGGGACACTTGGGAGGTATCTCTGAGCGCTATCGGTTCTAGGGTATATATATACGTAGAAGGCAACGAGCTATCAGACGCCCAAGCAAAGCTGGGGTGTTAAGAAACTACAAAAGAACACCGCACTAGCCTCACATGAGCACGGAGGTGGGGTAGAGATGTTACATTGGGACTATAAGAAACGATGTAAAGAGTAAAAAGGATACTGTCCACCGACTTTCCCTTTTGTGCTTCCCAATAGAAGGACCTTGCTAAAACAGAGCTTGGTCGTATTATTACGGCTAGAACTGGTGACAGAGACTTTAATAAGTATCATGAAATATGGGAACACAGCCGTCTACTTGGATGCAAAGTATGTGGTCAACCAAGAGAGCGATGATGCTAGTAAATGTGCAAAGCCCTGCCAAAGCCGTAGAGTCAGACAAGTCTCTGGAAAACATAGAAGAGACGAGTCATGGGTTGTCAGCTGCCGGCAAAAAAAACCATGTAGCCACAGCCATGAGACGGAAAGGCCAAACCAGAGCCTGCGCGCCGTACCGAAAGCCAAAGAGATTTTAGACTAGTTTACATGCGGCCGCCGTGAGCTGGAAACTCTAGGTAGCTAACCTTGAAACCTACAGTCAGGCCTTAGAGCTATGCTACATAGAGGGCTGGATAGAGAGCCGCCCCCCTAGCCTTTGCGCCAGACCCTAAAAAGTGACAAGGGATGCTCGAAATCTAAGCGCACTTCCAACCTACGGCCGCCAGGGAGGTGCGCCAGAGAGTGACATTAGGTGCTGCCATACGGAATACACTATCGTATACTTGCAAAATAACAGTCAGTAGATGCTAGAAGTAGAATACAGTACAACGAGCTGTATTCTAGTTAGACGACTGATGATGATAAAGCATCATGTGAAAGGACCATTGCCATGAGTCTAGAAGGGTTAGGAGATCCCACGCGGTGGACATTAGAATATTGAAAGCTGGCAAGCGTATAAGCTTATTACGCTAGTGTTTAGTGATACAAAAATTCGTAATATTTTGATGTATGTGCAGCTGTGATAGGTAACACACATCATTCCAATAACCTTAAATCTTCCGCTCTACTCACGTGCTACGTCCAGTCAAGATGGCAGAAAAATGATAGTATTAATATGTCTAGTGCTAATGATGTTGCTGGTACTGTTTATGTCCCGTTACAAATGCTTTTTTGTGTTCTTTCACGACTGGCGGCCATCCTTTATTCCTCATCCTCATCCGGGACTGGCTCAAAGGAGAAATGTATCCGGTCAGAACGTTGCACCTCTCCGTCGTCCTCATCAGACCATTCGTGGTTTCTGACAATGATCTTGTCCAAGGTTCTTTCTGGCAACATGTCAATCGCAGTTTTGTAGTAGTGAAGCTCAGAAAGGGCCTCCCAGCCATCGCTACCTGGAACAGCATTTATCTCGCCTGATTTTTCAATTTTGTGCGATTCCCGGTACGATTCGATGGCATTCCTTGCAGGCACATCAAGGTCGTCGAAGATCAGCGAGTCCATACTGTAAGAGTCGACGTCCTCTATTTGGCAGAGACCTTGGAAGATTTCTGGTAGAGATAGCTTGTTTGGGTGTTTGGGCTCTTCGCCAGCGAAAAAGATGGTTACGCTATCTTCGTCAGCGGTGAAAGAAATGATGTCAATGGGGTCTTTCTGCACGACAGGGCTGTAGACGAAGTAGAGACCATTTTCATGTTGCTCGACGCTGTATCTTTGTTCTTTCGGCACATCGGCTGAGGGCAGGCCCACGAGAGATGAAGCGACGGCGAATATGTAGAAAGTAGGTGGCAGCATGGTTAGATTGAGGGCAAGTAGCAATACAAACGGGAACAATAATGATGATTGCTGAGAGTGTCAGTAGCTGCGTTGATGGTAGTAGGAGCGATCGCAGTAAGAGAGCCAGAGCGCAAATAAAGAAGAGCCGATGAGAGTCGAGGAGGACTGAAATGAGAGTCTGACGAAAGTTTGATCAACCCAACAAGTTCAGGTCCCAAGAGGCTATTTATCTCTTTTCGCAGTACATCAAGATGTCGTACTCCGCACTCAACATACATTGCTTTGATGTTTGTTCAAAGCGGCTTCAAATAAGTATCAGGCATGCTTACTACAGGCAAGGAAGACCGGCGAATGTTAACCCACTACATAGAGCACACTGCCTATTTTGAACAAAATACAGCACTACCTCGTGTGATCCGCCAACTGATGGCCATTGCACGTATGCGGCTATGCCGTGCACACAATAACAGCCGGAGACAAGGGAGATGAGGCATGATCGCTACCAACTGCCGGAAAAAGGATCGTATCTAGGTAAGGGTAACAGCCAAAGTGTGTAACCTCGTCTCGTTTCCGGGCGGAAAACATAAAGAGAATGTGATGAGTTGAACTGCAGCGCGCGTTAGTTTGCGTCAAGCCTCGAAATACCAGCAAACCTGGGAGCCAATGCCACAAGTCTATATTGAGAAAGGAGCCAAGGCCAAGAGGGCCATACCATAGTCTTAGGTGCCTAGTGTGTTTTTCCACCCTCCACTTTTACACTCTTTCTGCTACGACCTATGCATAAAGTCGATGCCAAGCTTCAAGCAAAAGAACATGCCAAAAGAAGCAAAAATAAGCAGGAGGTAAGCAGAGCATGTTCAAGGGAAAAAGAGAAAAAAAAAAAAAAAGAAAAAATTCGTGGAATAAAACGGAAAAAAAAAATAAGAAATTAGGAACGTAGAGCTGAGGGGTTTTTTCGTGTTTAACGTAGCACTTACCCAGTTACTCGGTTCGCCGAAAATACCATAATATGATTACTAATAAATAAGGAAGACCCATCAAAACGGCTCACAGCTTTAGCAACTACTCTGGGTACCCATTATATCGGGCTGACCGCCTGTTTGAGCGGCGGTATGGTCTGTGAGAACAGAATCATCAGCAACCAACAAGAATCAATGTTGCATATTGCCTCCGACTAAAGGCATCCGATCGATTGGCTTGTTTCTATAGCCTCCATCTGAATCACCACCCGAAAGACCGGCTAGTTATGTTGAGCCTATTTTTGGGTATTTTTTCTCATCTTTTTCTGAACATCCAAGCTGGGTTGAGGTTGCTTCTCATGATGCCGGGATCATGTAATCAAATAACGCTTTAGCCATATTGACATAAGAAAGCTTGGCATATATACCTTCGAAATCTATTAGCATCCTAGCGTTTGGGACATAGGACAGGATTACCTCTCCTAGGAGGCCAGCAGTACAGGGAGGTTGCAAGAAGCACAAGCACGCACACTTCCGTTGAGCCTTCGATGAACCAAATGAGAAGGACAGTCAAGCCTCGTATGGTCTGCTGCACTTTTATTACTTTTTATTATTTTTATGTTCGGGCTCAAAAGTGCCCTACCTAAGGGCCATATCAACCACGGAAGATTTGCAAGACTTGCCCCCAAAATGAGCTTACTGCTGCCACCTTGGCCTGCTTGAACAAATGGCGACACATGGGAGTGATTGTGCTCAAACCACACATGGTATTGTCCTAATTTAGCTGCCATGACACGAGCAACTGTTCTCTGGTGCAGCTTCGGGGTATATCCTGCCCGATTATACGGGAAATGCGAGACTTTGAGTGTATTTAACATCTACGGGAATCGCAAATGTCAAACAACGCCGGACTAGCTAACGAGCAGAATCAACCATCTACGAGGCACTGACCACAGAACTGAGGCGAGCTAAGCACGCACGAATGCTCTAAGCAAGGGCAAAACAGAAGCAAAAAAAAAGGAATAGGGAAAATGAAAGAAGACAGAAGGAATGAAAAACCCACATATACCCTAAATTCGGAAGTAGGAGGGGGGACGTACCCTGAAACCATGAAATGAAGCATGAAGCCCACGAGAGCAAGTCAACCGCTTCCAGTGTAGCCTGAGAAGCCCCATCTAACGACGGTGGAAATAGAGTCAGACCATACAAACATCCGAGTCTCGCCACCCTGCGAGATGTAGATGAGGCGCAAAGCTGTGGCTCTCTCGGCGGACAGAAGAGCACAGACTGCGTGGCCCCCAAGAATACAGCGCCGGGCACAAAGGAAAAACCCATTGGGCTGGGGTGGTGTTATAGTGACCATGGTTTGGGGACCGTGAAAGGCAGGCGTCGTGAAAAGAGGGGTGAATCGAACAATGAGGGTATCCTCAAAGTTGGGCAAGAGCAGCGTCAAGTCTTTCCGGCCCATTCTCAACATAAATGACCGAATCAAAGAAGAAGAGCAAAATGGAAACACACATTAGTGTCCCAGATGTCCTTCAGAAGACCTATAAGAAGCGGAATATCAATGTTGCATTGCGCCCTCCAACACCTACCTCCTATTTCGCACAAACAAAGCAGCATATTCCAAGCTAATGCCATCTTCAGCGCTTAGATGTTGAATGCCTACTACGACTTTTAGGATCTGGCGCTGGTGCTAAAAGGGCTCTCTACTCAGCGAAGCGCTAGGGCGTATTTGCCGGTTTCTAGGTTTGGCAGACAGCATGGTGTTTTTTGGTCTACGGCGGCCGTGTGAAAAGTAGTCTAATAATAGGCTGTCGGGTTTCAGCAGAAAACCCCGGCGGAGTACAGCGGTTCAGAACCCCGGAAAAACCAGTGTCTTGAACTTGAACTTGAATATATTTTACGTCTACTGGAATCACATAGATTAAACGACGCCGGGCTGGTTACCGGACAGACTTAACCCTCTGCAAAGGCTCACTGACCGGATCACACGAGAGGAGCAGAGATTGCTCCCAAGCAAGCTTGTGACCCATGTAATCTGGAAAGTGGTTGTAGTCGGAAAAAAAAAAAAAAAAAAACCCCGCGCCCCCTTTTTTCTTTTT
>JAXCEX010000085.1:0-98016 GCA_038382965.1 Ceratocystis huliohia | reverse complement strand
GCAGTGCATCAGTGGCATACACTGTTCTCGTTCAACCCTCAACAAATGGGAGATTTTGTCTTTTGTCGAGGGGATGGACGGCCGACCTCAAAGGTGCCATCCCGAGGGTTGTAGGAGGGAAGGTTGCCTTCCGATCGCCACAAATTTTGCGCTCATATTTATATCCATATAAAATTAGGCCAAACGCCACATCCAATTACGAGAGGGCCATTGGTCTAGTGGTATGATTGATGCTTCGGGCTCTACAGTCCACCGCGGATAACCGTGAATGTGTCAGGTCTCGGGTTCGATCCCCGAATGGCCCCGTCTTGTACAGATTGCATTGTCGTCAGATTGCTCATCTCGGCAGTCTCTTTTTGCATAATGCGGTGGACAATCCTGCCAAAGCCGTGTATGTAGTCTGGTTGTGAGAGAGCAAACCAAAGACATCACCGAAACAGGCTAGAGAGCATGGGAGTCTTAATTCGGCGTTTTCATCGTCAAGAGCCAAAGAAATAAGGAACATAAAGGGCAGAAAAAGGTAGCTGACGAGACAAGTCCTCTACTTTTTTTTTTCCTTCTGAACGACTTGATTGGTCAGCAAAAACAAGGAAGGCTCAGGGGGTGAGGACAGAAAAGAAAAGGCTGGGGGACAGACATGTGCAGGAGAAATAGGACTAAAAATCCGCAGTGAAAAGACCCCGCTTGGATTCAAAAAAGGGCTGGCTGGCACAGTTCGCTCCAGGGTCCTTTGCTGTTTGTGCTCCAAAGCTGCCCTGGAAGCTTTGGTGATGGCAGTGGGATGTAGTGGGATGCACGCATGCGCTGGGAGTATTGGCGGAACAAGCTAGGAGAAGCTGAGAGAGAAGGTAGTCAATAATAGGCGCTTTTGTGTCTTGACGGTGCATGATGTATAGTCTATTCGGGCTTCCTTGCACAAGGCTCGCGCTGCGCTAGGCGGGACTGTTGGCCCTCTAGTCAGTCCACTTGCCCTCTTGAGCCCTGGGTCTCCTCCTTATAGGTGCCTTTTAGCCTTTGGGCCCCTGATCTAGGCACAGCCCAGCTCTCCTAGTGCGACGTCTGTCAACCCAATAATAGAGCTAAAGCTGACTCCGCCCAAGCATTAACTGCATAGTTGGGGGAATATGCCGCTGTAATTCCCACTATGTTGCTACTGTTACTCCTGTTACTCCTGCTACTTCTTTTATTCTCATGATGGGCTTTTTTTGCCAGTGTTACCGCTGCCTTGATGTACCCGCTGTGCACTGAACAAGGGTTTACCCCCCTTCCTAAGCTCCCGGCCTTCCTCCCTTATTTTGGCTCGTTCTCTTCTCTTTGCCTCCTCTTCCCCCTTGGACCCTTTTATATCGACAACTCATAGACTTCGTATGTTTTTTCGCCTTGTATCGTCGTGTCTATCTCTTTTCCTGTTTATCTTTTGGCCTCCTTTATTTGGCCTTACATCTAACATCACTGCTTTTTTTCTCTCCTTTATACTGCTCTCTTCGGCTGGTTACTTGAGGCTGTCCTATTTTCTCTCTCTCTTTTTTTCTTTTTTTTTTTTCTATTTTTGATCCCCTTTTTGCTTGATATTTTCAGCTTTTTTTCAACTAACGCCCCTCCAAAAAATACTGCATGTAAATATCAGCGACGCGATTCAACTGCAACAAACTAAACCTTTACTCACGAGACCAACGATTACGACAGCACTGGTGCCACAGCCCAAATATCGCCCATCAAAATCAGATCTAGAACAAATAAATTTACCTCTCTGTCCCCTCCCTCCCCAAATTCTCATCCTCAACCTTCTTCCCCCCCTTTGAAGCAATGATAGAGGTAGCCAAGATGGCCGAGGCCTTGGAAGCGCGCTCCATCTATGCCCCGTCCGATATGGACTCAGAGACGGTACGCTAGGGCCCTTACTTTCAATTCACCTTGCACTTTTGCTCGGCTTGGCTGCTGTCCGTTCAATGTCCCATGCTCTTGGGCAAGACTAACAATGGCCTGTTCACATGCTTATAGGACAACTTTGAGGACGCTCTCTCGGTCCGCTCTCTTACACACAAAAACCCCTCGACTTCTAATATGCGCACCACCCAGACCCTCTTTGAGACAGAAGAGGAAGACGAAGACTCTAGCACCAGCGGAGGCCTGGAGGACAATGCCGGCCATGACAACGAGGCTGGAGATGACGAGGATGACGATGAAGAGGAAGAAAAGACTGACAAAGGAACCTTGACATCGGCCCACACCTCGCCCATAAGCAGCCCGGGAACAAGCAAGCGGTCAAGCACTGCAAGCAGCATCGACAGCAAGGATAAACTCCAGTTTGCCATGGGCCAGCCCGACTTAGCCCTGGCTATTCCCATGCCCGTTCCCACCGCTGTTGTAAACGTGACCTCACCCGTTGGCAACCGCCCAACAACGCCCATGGTGCCTATATTTGACCACAGTTTAAACAACGGAGCAAATCTCGACAATGTTAGTCTCGATGACGATGCTGGCCCGACAGTTCCCACCAAAGACGCACACGGCACTAACGCGACGGCGGCCATTACAGCCACCAACACGCTGGCGGGATCAAAAGAAGCTGCAGCAGTACCGCAGCCACCGCCTAAGGGTAAGTCTTATCATGTCTCGTGTCTCCATGTTTCTCTGCATTTTCTCTCGGCTTTTTGTTCAGCTGCTGCCCTTTTTTTTTTTTTTTGGGGGGGCTTCATCCCTTTCGCTTATGGCTTGTAGTGCCCTCTACAAACCCTTAGCATACACCCACTCCCTTGCCTAACCCTGGTCCGGGCCAAAGAGCCCCCCAAAACAATTGCACCTTCTTCTCTCTCTACCTCGCTTTCGCCATATTGGTCTCCCTTTGCATTCTCTCCCTTCCCAATAATGCTGTTCTTTGATCTAGCCACATGCACAAAGCTCCATCTTTATGCAGTGTGAGTTTCTGTGTGTGCGTGTGTTTTTTGTTATCCGTTATCTGTCAATCACTGTTCAACGCTCCCTTCCTTTCCTTCAGCTCGCAAGTGCGGTGTAGACTTTCTATGGGCTGTATTGGCCCGAAGGTTCTGTGCTGTACATGCTGGTACATGTTGGTACCGTTGCTGTGGGCAGCCCAGTGGCTCCCCTCTGTAATGCATGAGCCACGGGGCACTAATCCATTTATTGGATGCACCTAAATCCCCAAAAAAAGCACCATTGATTGATGCTTGTTCCTTGTTCCCTTCTTTCAAGCAAGCTATTGCACTGGCCTCCTTCTCTCCCCTCCAACCTTCTCCCTTCCACCAAACAAAGAAAGCCAGGTTAACTGGATCACATCACTGAGACCCATTGACTGACCTCGCTGCGGCCTGCGTCCTCGTGCAGATTCATCTACAGCCTCTAAATCACATGGTAGCAAGTCACTGTCTCTTAGCACCTTGACTTCGGCCTTCCCGTCTTTGCCATGGTCACCGGCGGCATCTGATAATTCCGGAAAGAGCCTGAACCAGAATTCGAACGCATCCCCGAACGCAAGCCCCAAAACCACTAAAACCACCTCTACTACCAACACCACAAGCTCTAGCACAACCATTACTCCTACCCCGCCTGCCCGCAGACTCACCAGTCCGTTCTCTTGGCTTTCTAGAAACAGCTCTCGTGAGCGTGACTCTGCTCCCCTAATGTCATCGGCCAAGGACACTCGTGGCCGCCGTAATACCGGCGGCTCTGTTGCTACCCTAAACAGCAATAATGACACGATGCTTGACCGCCTTGACGAGGAAAATGATAGTGATGATGAAGTTCGCAACCCCCACCGTGCTAGTCTGAAGGACCGTTTCAAGGCTCTCCGTCTCAAGGAGGAGTCTGGTGCCCTTGATGGCGAAGACCCTAGTGGCCAGGGCACTCTATCCCCTATTTCTGCTACCACGGCCGCCGACGACTCTGAGACTCCTGTTGACCGTAGTATCCACTCGCCACTGGTCTCTAACCCGAACCCTAGCCTGGCTCCAGGCACTGTATCGGGCATCTCGGCTGGCCCGTCTGACATGTCGTCCTCCGAGGTTGACTGGGACCTATGGCAAAATGTTGTTTATGAGGGCCCTGCTGCAGTTGCCCGCTCTAGTGCCGAGGAGCTCAACGTTGCCATTGCTAAGGGTATCCCCCATGCTATTCGTGGAGTTATATGGCAGGTTCTAGCCCAGAGCAAAAACGAAGACCTTGAACTTAAGTACCGTGAGCTTGTTAATCGCGGTACTGAAAAAGACAACAAGGACCGGTCTAGCAGTGGCACGGCTCTGAGTTCAGCAAGTAGCAGTTTGCCCATGGTTGCTGAAAAGACCGACTCCTCTGCATCATCAGTGCGTTCTAGCTCTTCCACTACTAAGGATGTCGCTACGCCATCGACTGCTGCTACTGAAAAGAATGAGGAGCTTTCTGTCAAGGCTCTTGCTGCTGCCGCTGCCGAAAAGACTCGCAAGCAAAAAGAAGATGCAGTCACGCTGCAGAAACTGGAGAAGGTTATCCGTCGTGATATGGGTGCTCGGACAAGTTACTCCAAATATGCTGCTGCCCAGGGTCTACAGGAAGGCTTGTTTGGTGTGTGCAAGGCGTATGCTCTCTTTGATGAAGATGTGAGCTACGCCCAGGGCATGAACTTTATAATTATGCCGCTTTTGTTCAATGTAAGTGCTGTCTGATTTGCCGCTGTTTTTCATTGGCTTATTATTTCTAACACCGGCCTGTAGATGCCCGAAGATGAGGCATTTTGCTTGCTTGTGCGTCTGATGAACCACTACCAGCTACGCGATCTGTTTGTTCAAGATATGCCCGGTCTCCACATGCGGCTATACCAGTTTGAGCGTCTTCTTGAGGATTTCGAACCGGCCCTTTACTGCCATTTGCACCGCCGGGGAATTTCGCCCCATTTGTATGCTACACAGTGGTTCTTGACGCTCTTTGCTTACCGCTTCCCCTTGCAGCTTGTCTTGAGAATCTACGACCTCATTCTGTCGGAAGGCCTGTCAGCCATTCTACGATTTGGTCTGGTTCTGATGCAGAAAAATACACCTGCCTTGCTGGCCATGAATGACATGCAGCAGCTGACCACCTTCTTGCGAGACAAGCTGTTCGATGTTTACATTGACAAAGATCCTAGTGCTGGCGGCATTCTGGAGAATGGGTTCTTTGGGTCATCTAGTTCTAGTCTTGATAAGGAGGTTTACCGTGCTGACCAGCTAGTACGTGATGCCTGTGACATCAAGATGACCCCGGAACTGCTCAAGACATACACGACTGAATGGGAGGAGCAGACTAAGGCCAAGAAGGAGCGCGAGAATGAGCTTGAAAACCTGCGCACATCTAACGCCAGCTTGACTATTCGCCTGCGCAAAATGGAGGAACGGCTTGAGGCATGTGACGGCGAACAGACGGCCATGGCCAATGAGCTCGTACACACCAAGGTGGAAAACGAGGAGCTGCGCGATGAAAACGAGGGCCTGCGTGGACAGGTGCGTGAGTTGCGGATCGTGATCGAGCACCAGCCCGAGGAGATAGAAAAGACGTGGACACTTGAGCGTGACGATTTGATGAAACGCAACCTCAAGGTGCACGAGGAAAACCAGAAGCTCGAGGCCGAGCTGGCTACCCTTGAAGAGGAGCTGGTCCAGACTAAGCTGAAATATGCTGAGATTAACTCCCAGCATGAGACGCTGAATCGTAAATGGACAGACCTCAAGCGCCAGTTCGCATAGGCCTTCTTTGGTCTTCTTTTTTGTTCCTATTTATTTCGTTTCTTCGCGTCCTGACGTCTTTTTTTTTTCTCTTTCTTCTCTTCTTTATTCTTCTTATCCTCGTCCTACTTCAACGCCCTGCCTTGCTATACCCCTAATCATTTGACACGAACGACGACTTGCACCACTCCCTCCCCCTTTCTAAGATTCTATCCACACCGGCATTGAAACAAACCCATGGCGTGCTCTTGATATTCCCTTGTTCTGCTTCTTTGATTTCCATTTTATTCCTATTCTTTCATGGGTGGAATCTTCATCTCAGATGCTTTTAGCATTCTGTTTGTCCTCCATTCCTCCCCCCGTTCAACGCTCATGTATGCTTTTCGTTGTGGTCGAATGAAGGTCGTGCGCTTTTCTTTTGGGGGGAGGTAATTTTGTTGGCGAGGTTGTTGCTTTTTATGTTTTATCCTAAGTATTGTTCTAGAGCCTCGTTTATTTGTTTCCGTATTGATCCCTTGTGCTGTAGAATCGTATGTGTAGATGTTAGTAATTGTAAACATCACGGTATTTATCTAAGGAGGTCGTCCTAACCCTAATTCAGAGTCCGAGTGATGTCGGCTCCTTGGGTGTTACCCGCATTGTAGAAATTCGTTATTTATTTATTCACTGTAAGTTTGCCAGGCGGTGAAGAGCCCCCCTCCCTCTCCTTTCCCTTCCATCTGAACTGAACTGTCTTTTGCCGCCATCACTATACCGCCCCAACCAACTATTTATTCAAAGCGCCCTAGCCAATCCAATGGTACCAAAAGAGGTTGAATCAGCCCCACACATTCATCTATTACATTTGTGAGGAAACAAAAATACCAAGCGATGGGTCCCAGTGTAAAGAAGAGGCAAAGTAAAACTCGTTTTTGGTGATCGTTTCTAAATTGATACTGATTCTCATTACGAGTCACCTGGTTGAAAGCAAGAAAAAAGAATACGGGCGGATACGGCATCTTGGAGTGAGCAAAGATAGAGAAACGGAGAAAAGATTCAAGAGATTCGTCGTGACAAGAAAATACACGCTTTTTTTTATTGAGGCGAAACCGCTTATTTGTGCAGCTTGCGCTGGTAGAAGGCCAGCTCCTCACCCTCGAGGATGTAGCCGTCGCAGCGACCAGACTGGCCGGGGCGCGAGGCAATGACGGCGAACAGACGACCAGCCTCGAACTGCTTCTCGAGGACGTTGTCGACCTTACCGGAGGCGGCGTAGCGAGCGGCCTGCTTCTTCTCGACCGACTTGGACTTGGGCTGAACCTCCTCCTTGCCGGACTGGAGGCGCTGGCGTCTACGGCCAAGGGCCTGGCCGTAGTGAGCCTCGTACCACTGACGGAAGGGAGCGGAATCAATCTGGACGACGGCGGACTTGGTCAGGGTGTTGGTGCGGACCAGCTCGTTGTTGGAGGGGTGGTAGACGACACCGACGATACGGGTCTTGCGAGTGCAGCCCTCGGAGCCCCAGGCGAAGTTACCAGTATCCAGACGCAGGGCACGGTACTTGTGGTTGCCACCGCGGGTGCGGACAACGTGGACGCGCTTCGGGCCGATACGGGTGTTGGCACCCTGGCGGCCAGCCTCGAAAGCTCTCTTCTTCCCTATCGAAAAGGTCAGAACGCATGGTTCTCAAACTAGTGTATTGAGTCCGCATACGGGCTTCGAATGGTTATTATATCACGTACGGTAGTAGGCGCGCTTGGCACCGGTGGCGGCGCGCTTGTGGCGAGAGTCTCTGGAGATACCCATTTTGTCTGATTCTGTGAAGGTGCGAGAATAGTCAGTTTTATCGTCAACCTGCTATAGCTGGTCGAGTTTCACGGGGCGTCGAACAAGGGTTCGGCGGCGGCATATCGAGTGAGACGTCGTGTTGTCGAATTTCAGGATTTAATACTGAATTATCGCAACACTTGGCTGTTTCTCGATACACGCATTGTTGGAAGGGCAGGTATGGTATTGTACTGACCTGACGAATAAGCTGGTCAACCAGTTGTCGAATTGGATGATAGTCAGAACAGAATGGCTAATCAGAAGCTGTAAATTTTAGTTTTGGGAGACACATTTTTCCTTGTCCATTCTTGTGAGGGCTAATGGGCCCACTTTATTTACAAGTAGGGCTTTGATTTGTGTGTTGGCGCCACATTAAGTCGCCACAACGCCACATTAAAGACATGTTACATGGAAGATCTTATCTTATCACAATACGCTCCCAACAATTTTCATGAGTATGTTCGATAAAAGTTTAGAAGAGACCTTACTGGCTTGCTTTGTGACAATTAAATTTCATAATTCTACTTCTACAAGATATTCCCTCATCAGAATGGGCTGCAACATCGTCTCTGGTAAATTTGAGCGCTTAGGTTTATTGCTTTCACAGTGTTGTAGAGCGTCAAAACGACCCCACAGCTTCTGTCATCTTGAACCCTGAGTGTCCTGCTGTAGTAGATGACTAATCTATCTCAACAAGTTTGTAGGATCCAACAACAAACCCTGGTTGAAGGAAAAGAAAGACAATGTAAAGCTTCATGATAATTCCTTAGCCTCCTGTGAAAGCTCATCTAGCAAGAAAACAACACAATTGTTTCCTTCAAGGCCCAAAATGGCTTCTACAATTACTCTAAAGCTCACGAATAGAGGTAAGGCTACCACCAAACAACAAACCTATTCTACTTGCTTCTCTTAGGGTTATGGCTATCATCTATTGCTTTTCTAACATGCCAACACTATTCTATAGCCAAGCCTTTGAAGAAGCTTCCTTCAGAGATAACAATTCCCTCCACTGCAACTGTTGAAGATGTCAAGGCTCTTGTATCTAAACAGTGTGGCATCCATGACCGGAACCGCATTGGACTTTACTATCCCACTTCTAAGAAAACTATTAAGGATCGCAAGGCCTTGATTTCCAATGAAACCGAGATCATGACGACTGGCGAGATGATGGTCAAGGATCTTGGTAAGTCTAGCTTTAAGCATGAAACATATGTAGTAATGAGTAGCTGGACTAATGCTCTCCCCGTAATATAGGTCCCCAAATTGCTTGGAAGACGGTCTTCCTAGTTGAATACTTTGGCCCTATCCTATTCCACGTCGCTATCGTCGCTTTGCGCCCGTACATATATGCCGGCGCTGCTACTACACCGCTTTCAAGCACGCAAATGCTCGTGTTCTGGATGATCGTGCTACACTTTGTGAAGCGGGAGCTTGAGACGCTCTTTGTGCACAAGTTTTCTGCCAGCACTATGCCTGCATTCAACATCTTCAAGAACTCCTTCTTTTACTGGGTTTTTTCTGGGTTGCTCTCTGCCTGGGCCATCTACTCGCCTACTTCACTTGCCGCAACTGCAGACCAGCCGCTCATCAACTACGCTGGGCTTGCCGTGTACGTGTTTGGCGAGCTTTCTAATGGCCTTGTACACCTGCACTTGTCGTCGCTGAGGTCACCTGGCGGTACGGAGCGCAAGATCCCCAATGGCTATGGCTTTAGCCTAGTTACGTGCCCTAACTACTTGTTCGAGACTATTTCGTGGTTGGGTGTGATTATTGTCAGCCGCAACTGGGCCGTGACGCTTTTTATTGCCATTGGCGTGGCGCAGATGTCGGCCTGGGCTAAGGGCAAAGAGCGGGCGTATCGCAAGGAGTTTGGCGATAAGTACAAGAAGAAGCGCTTCGTCATGCTTCCCGGTCTTATTTAAGGGCTCGTAGTCTTTTAATTTGGATGTGGATGTTAGGCTGGAGTATGAGAAACGGGCTTAAAGGGTGCACGCAGACTCGACCTTGACGAAGAGAGGGTATTGCTATTGTTGTTTGAACATGAATTGACACTAATATATCTAGAACAACTCGTGGCTCGAATGTATTGTTCAAGACTTTAGGAGAGTCCTGTACCACGATCTCATGGGTGTCACCCCAGACGCTGGATTCGCCGGGGCCAAAGAAGCAACACTAAATCCTTTGTATAAAGGAATCAAGGCGCTTGCATATTGCCTTGTAGTAGGGTTGGTTGTGGGCGCAGACGGGGCCGCATATGGGGAACTTTGGAAAGATTTGGAGAGGCCTTTCGCAGCTAATGGCAAATCCATTTCTGGCACTACGCTCTCTTCATCGGTGTTGTCCTCATTCCCATAACTGCTTCTACCATCTCCTGATTCCACATCCCTCCATCCGTCCACTTCTCCCCTCACAATCTTGACTGTACATTCCAACACCATCATCTCTTGCTCCAATACCTCAGCCCAATTCCGCAGACTGCCTAGTTCTTTGACCTTGCGCTCCGCCTCGCTGACTAGTCGACTGACCGCATCGTTCTCGCGACTAAGTGCTGCCGTTGCACGCTGCACTTTGCTCTGCTGACCGGCGATAGCAGCCTGCCCAGAGTGCAATCGATACGCATAGTCTTGTAGTTTGGGGTCTATCACATTGCTGATATTGGCGATCACGGCAGCTCTGGCTGCGGCAATGTGTTGCGCGGATGCTTTGGGTGTGCTAGGCCGTAGCTGGCGGTGTGCATGTAGATATGATTGAAGGTGAAGCTGGGGGCCAGGGGAGCAAGCTCGCAGAGGTAAAAATGTGGTGGGAGAACTGACGCTGTTTGATTTCGCTGAAGAGAAATTGCTAGTATTGTAAGGGATACTGGCGGCGGATGTATCTGAAGCGATGGTACTGAGAGATGATTGAGACTGTGAGGTTTTACAGTTGTTAGACGAACCTGTGGTCACGACAATAGTAGAAGTGGTAGGGGTGGCAAAGGACGCGGCAGATGGAACAAGAGCTCGCCGCGGTCTATAGCGAGGTTTAGAGTCGATGGTAGTCATCCTAGAAGCAGTAACAGAAGGTGGCATTGGCGGAGAAGACATTGGATATGTTGGCGAGTTTGAAAGTTGGCCTATCATAGACGAGATGAATGGACAAAGAAGTCTAGGCCGAGTGATGGACTTTGGGCCGGGAATTTGAGAGGGCAAAAAAGAAAACTTGGAAAAATAGAATGGGGGACTCATACCTGCGTTTGTGCTGTTTGTATATGGTCTTTTCAAATCTGTGTAGCCCTTCCGCCTCTCGGCAGCAGGTAGGCCATGTGCCCCCGGTCTATCAGGAAGGCTAGAGGAACCGGTAATGTAAAGTGACACATACTGCACGAGCGAAAGTGATGATCCAAACTAAAGTCAAGCTGACCATACACCAAGCCACTGCGAGACATAGCAGGAGATAGTCAGACGAAATGACTAGATGAGCCACCACTGACTAGTATTGGTTCGCCGTCTTTCCCTGTTACCCGTTCCTTGTCGTTCGTTTATTGTTTCTTTCATCTGTTTTCGGGCTGAGAAATAGTAGCAACTAGGGAAATTAACAGCTGGGGCTTGAATGATTTGGAAGCAGCACAGGCAGCAAATTAGAAAGCTGAAGTTCCCGGCTACGCGCAGCTTTGCAATGATCCATCACGTTATCACGATAAAATGGCTTTTTATTGGAGATATTAGTTACACAGGTACTAAGTATTTGCTAGCCTGAAATTCCAGGTATCGACCAAATACAAGGAATGGTCTTTCTTCTTTTCTTTTCTTTTTTCAAGCGGGAGAGCGTGGGCGTCACAAGAACTATAATCAATGCAACTGCCTCATCTTTTCTTGTCCGCATCTTGCTGTTGCCAAAATACATTTTCTTATCACAAGTTGTCACGTTACACGGGATAAGAAGTAAGCCCACAAAATAACGATGTTAGAACCTAGGAGACCACGACCTAGCCGAAAAAAACGAAAAAAACCTGCAGTCAGGAAAAAAAGAACGGCAGCATGCATCACTCACATGCGATTGTGCAGGACAAACGACGATGGGCTATGCCCTAGGGTTTTAACGCAATTCCGTAAGAAAACAGTGGACAGAGAGGACACAGCATTTGTCTGGGCACGCTGTAGCAAGCCTCATGAAAACGGGGTCAGGTGCATAGGCCTCGGGAGGCGCCATTGCACTATGGGAAAGACAACCAAGCAAGTCAGAATTTAGAGGCAATGGGCCTACGCTTATTCTGCAACTATTCCGGCGATGGCAATGGAAATCTAGAGAGTCACGCCGGTTACTAGCATGACAAGGTTACAGAGATAGGGCACGATAACAAGCAGGGTAGAGATATGGTGAGAAGAAAAATAAGAAACGCTTCGAATAAAATACAGCTTTGTCTAGATCCACATGATATAAATAACAACAGATAACAGAAGCAAACAGGCAAAGGCAAAAAGCGAAGAGAAAAACCCCTAAAACGAGACATGCTCTGCATGTGCTACACATAAAGCAACCAAAACAAGTCCAATGCATTACCATCAAACTTACCCACGCTCCTTGATTCATCTAGAATGGCACCTTTGTCCCGTTTAATCGCCCATGGCCAGACGGGCTCAAGATCCCGTTCAGCGACATATTGTTCATGCCCATATTCATTGAGCCCATCCCGCTACCATTCATGCCGACCGAATCGGATGCAACTGCGTCTATCATGCCGTTGAGACTGCCCATCTCACTCATCGACCCTGTCGATGACTGTGGATGGTGTGATCGTGATAGTGAGCCTTGGCGAGGGAGCATTCCTAAGCCTGTGCCATTCACTGAACTGCCAGTACTGCCAGATACGCCGACACTGTTACCCCCGCTGCCATTGCCATACTGCTGAAGCAGGGCGTCGGCACGCTCGAACACGCCGCCATTAAAGGCGCCAGAGAAGGATGCGCTCTGTGGCGTGGCAGGCACTCCAATCATGTGTGGCGGCACACTGGTACCACCACTACTATTGCTCGGGTTGTGGCGGTGCACCGATGCAACAGGGCTGAGGATACCGCCACCGCCGCCTGCCACGGCGGGCATGGGCCGCAAAAAGTAGCCCCACGGCGAGCGCTGCATCTTATCCACAGAATCCTTGACACTGCGGTGAATGGGCCGTAGACGGAGAAGGTGCTCAGTGAGCAGCGGCAACTTGGAGCCGTCTGATTTAAGGTGTGCCCCAAAATCGCTCCAGGCTTCAAAGAAATTGTTACATAGACTCCAAAAGGCTGTATGGGTGCGAATGGCGGGGTCCTTGAGTTTAACCATGGACATGCGAGACTTGAGTAGCTCAGTCTGGCGAATCACGGATCCTGTTTTATCCATGAGTGTCTTCCATGCACGAATCACGTCCTCGCGTGCGCGCTGACTAGTCGAACTACGTAAGCCGAGCCCAAGCTGTGTGTTGAGGCCCGGCAAAATGCTCAGCATCAAATTTGTTGAGTTTACCAGGCTGGAAAAGATGGCTTCGAATTGCTTGTCCTCCTCGGTGTAGTCTACTGCTGTTTTGTTTGCGGAGGTTGTGCTGGAGGCAAAGGATTCACCTGACCGTGGCGTGGCAGAGGACAGCTGCATTGAGCCCTTTCTGCCGCTACTAAAGGGCCCCTGGCCATAGGGCATATCAGTGGTGACACGAAGTGCTGAGGGGTTCTGGAGAGGACCGGCTGGTCTTTTGCCCTGCCATCCGCCGGGTCTGTCAGCAGTAGGAGTCATGGCAGCGTCGCGAGAGGATGTCCTCGATCGAAGCAACATCGGCCGTATAGTCTCGTCGATTGATGGGCGAAGAGAAGGGATGGGAGATATGGTAGATATGCCAGCAGGACCAGGAGCATTAGCAGCTCGTGCGGTAGAAGCAGACCTTGTACCAGTATTTGAGGAGTAGCCCACGGCATGCGGTGCAATAGAGCTAAGTGTCACCCGCAGTTCCATAATGCTGTTGTAAAGTAAGACGAAGAGAGTGCGGATATATCTCGGGTCACCATGGTCGACAAAGCTGTCTACGTTTTCCATTAGGAGCGCGCAAACGTGGATGTAGGCACCAATAAGGGCCTGGCAGGCACGGTACACGTTTTCATTTTCGCCAGATGAATAGTTTTCGTCGTAGTTGGCCGGATCATGCTTCTGAATTTCCTGCTCTAGCTCTTCAACGTGGGAATTGGTGTTGTAAAAGACTATTTCTAGGCTTGAGCGCTTGGCGGTACCATCGCCCGTAAGGCTCATCAGCATCTGGATCGTAGGATGTACCTGAAAGACAGAGTAGAGAATGCCTTTAGCTGCTTCGATGACAGGGTCAAAATATTTGGACTCGCGACGTCGCTCAGGGAGAATTGAAAGCCTCCGGACGTAAATGGGCCGTTGCATATGGGCATCTCCAGGACTCAGCGGGCTGGGACTCTTTTTCCCAGCAGCGTTCCCTTGCTGCATAGCTGACCCATGACTAAGGCCGCGATAATGACTAAACCGGTTGTTGGCATTGGCTTGAACTTCGTCAAGAGTAGTTAATTCAGGCTTCTTAGTGACAATACCCATGCGGCGATTTCTGCTTTCCGGGCGGTCATGAATGGCACGCTGAGTAATCTCAGAATTGCTGCGCAAGCGTTCGCTAGGGTTGCCGATGGTGAGTGGCATAATTCCCGGCTTTCTCATTGCGGTGCTTTGTTGAGAGAGACCTCGGTAGTGGGAATGAGACCGCGACGACATGGGGGTAGGTTGGCGACCATTGGGTGAGCGTATATCGGGCACATCGCTCCCGTGAACCTTTATTGGAAAGCGGCCACTAGCAGCTCGCCGAATGTGGTGGTTACGAGGGGTTTCAGTGCCTTCGCTAGACTCGTCGCCTGTAAGTTCGATCTCTAAGCGACCACTAAGGGCGCGTTGACGCAAATACTTTTTAATGTGTGTGGTCAGTGCAACTTCGTGGTCACTTTCGCGCATTCCCTCGCTGGGGGGACTGGGTGCTAGAAGCTGCTGCATTACGTCTGGGGCTGGGAAGGTAAGATCGTTGCCTTCCAGCTTGAGCACCTGCAGCGAAGCCATGTCGGCTAAACAAAGTGGGAGTTCTTGGATACGGTTCTTTTGAACAGCCAGGACCTTTAAGGAGGATAGCTTGACGATCTCTTGGGGAAGAGCTCGTAGTTTGTTACGGCCGAGATCGAGGATCTCAAGAGACTTGATGTCACATATCTAGAAGTACATAGAGTATGTGTTAGAATGGGTGTCGAGAGGAAGCTGGCTAAAAGGGATAACGAGGAGAGACACACCGTTAGAGGGAAATCCTTGATTTGGTTGTTGCGGATATTAAGGTACCGTAGAGATGAGCACTCAACAAAGCGCGCCGGGAATGTTGTGAGAAAGTTGTGAGAGAGAGCCAGTCTAGGGACAATGATTGAAGAAGCAGTAACCCAGTTAGCGTGTGCGTATTATCCCAAGGAAGGGGCTACTCACCGTTCCAGTTCATGATTGATGATATCGACAACCTCTTCAGGCAACTCGCGTATATTATTCCGGCTTAGATCAATAGTCACTCCTGGCTTGATCTCAGAGCCCATGCCACTCGCCCCAGCAGTGGCATTATTATCGCGCAGCGCATTTTCAAGAGCAGTACGGGCTAGTTGGAGTACTTGGTCGTGTGATGGGGCTGGCTGGGCTGCTCTTGGCTGCGGAAAGCCGGATAGCGAGGGCACAGTTGAGCGTAGATTGGCTGGGATCGGGGGCACTTGCGGAATGGTCGGAGGGGGGAGTCGACGAAGAGCATGGACCGGATTCTCGGGGAGGCCCCGGAGCTGGGTGGTAGCCCCGAGGTGTCCCGAGGGACGATCCATTGAGCCAAAGAATGCCTCGCAGCGTGGATATTAGAAGAGGGTGGGAGGCCGCGATGAAAACGGGGTATGATGATATTGGTGTCGCTGACGTTGAAAGAGGGGCCAGTGGGCGGCTGTGGCTGCGTTGTTGGTGTTCTTTTGCAGGCTTTAGTCGGTGATTATAGGATTGGATCGACAAGGAGACAAGGCTACGGCCAGCTCTAGACCAAAGAAAAGATGACACGCCCTGGTTTGGCTAGTGATGAGAATCGATTGGAAGCAACAAAAGACAAACAGAAGCTGGGCTGTGGGAAGCGGCGGGTAGAAATTGAAGCGCACGCTCGATTAAAGACAAAGAAAAAAGGCCGTTCAAGATCGTTGTAGGTCGCGATAGTGAGACAGAAGAAAATAAAGGAACCAGAAATACAGGATGAAGAGGATAAAACAAGAAAAGAAAAATACAATTTAGTAGTGACGATAATGCACACAGAAAAATCAAGACATGATATGATCGCAAAAAAACCCAGGAGATAAGGCAAGAAAATACACAAAGCTGCGTTGTAGTCAAAGATCGTATTCATCAAAGATCTACACATTCAAGAAAAGAAAGAAGAAAGCAGAACAAGGAGAAGAAAATAGGCCATATCACCATGAAGAGAAAAAAAAGAATTGCCTTGATAATTCCCTTTCTTGACTGCTCTTGTCTGTGCCACGCCTCACCTCACGGCTCACGGCTTCCTGGCCCATTTTAGTGAACATGGGGGTCCTAGAACTCTAGGCCACCGCTAGGCAGAGCCCCTATAGCTATCATGCCAGCTATTTATACCGCTACAGCCCCCCTCAACCTCCTGTAGATTCACCCGTGTGCCTAGCTTATCTGGCCACCCGTGTTTCAGCCGTCTCTAATGCGCTGTTTCCGCTTCCATTAGCGCAGTAACTATGGCGCTCTAGGGCCTGTAAGAGCGCCTCAGAACAATCAAAAAGGAGTCAAAGAACAGCATAGCATGGAAGTCCTCCCAAGAAGGGATCATCAAAGGCTAGACCCAAGAACAGGAGCGTCACGACAGGGTCCAGGCCACTGGGGTCCAGGCGATGAGATCTCGCAAATGTCAGCTGTCCCGGTTGGAACGTGAACTCGACTCAGGCTGGCTGCGGCTTCCCCTATCACGAATTCTCGTATTTGTCGCCTTCTCACCCGCCGGTAACGCCCTCCTTCGCCCTCTTTTATCCCTCCCCTCCCTAGTCTTGCTTCGAGTCTCAATCAAGCCTCAGGGACCCCAACCCAAGTTCTGCTGCTCCAATTTTGACTCCCATCAAAGGTCCCATGCCTCTCCCTTCTCAGCGGCTAATCTTCGGCTGTCTTCTCTCTCCAGATGATTTTATGTGTACAGGGTCTCGTTAGGGTTAACTTTAATCACACTCCCAACATCACCACCAATGATCTATTTGTAGCTTATATCAGGCAGTTGCTTTCTTCGGCCCACGCTGTATAAGCGTAGCATAAACACAGCTGAAAATTCTGCAAGCTACACTCAGTCTATCTCTCTTTTCCTCTCTGTCTTCTCTTCATCTCAGCAGCACAACTTTCATTTATCCATCACCACCATTACCGATGCCCGTCTCGTCCATAAACGTGCCCTTCATCGTGCCATCCTAACTTCAGTATTTATTTTCTTGTCTGTCTTTCTGTGATTTGTTTTCAAGCTCCACTAATATACATTTTATCTTTACTATACCATTGTCTCCCACAAGCTCTTCAGTATCTTTATTGCCAGCAACGTAAACAATGCCTAAACAATCTCCCTATCGCTCGAAGCTTCATCGTCATGAGATGCCACCACTAGGACGGGACCCGCCAAGCCCACCACGCCCAATCCATCCTCCACACCCGCCGTCAAACGCGCTGCGATATCCGCCGGGCCCTATCTACGAGCTTCCAACCCGAAATAGCAGCGATACGACTCTAGTTTCTTCCTCTCCAGTGCGTTTTTCCCCAACTTCTAAGCTCATCCGTACCGAGTCTGTTAACCTGTCGTATCTTCATCTAGGTGGCTCTTCCGTGCTTCTGCCCCCCTCCTAATGCCAGCCGCTACTCAATCAACAGGCTCATTCTGAAGCAGGACCTCTAGCTGATCCCACTTTGCTTCTTTATGCATTTCCTTGCTTATGTTGATCGTCCCAACATCACTGCACTTAGCTCCAAGGAAACTAGACAAACTAACAACATCATCGTGATGCTGGTCACCTCGCCCAAGGCCTACTCCATCATTATATCCATTTTCTTTTTGGCCTATGCTCTTTTTGCTATTCCCTCTAACTATTGCCTCAAAGCTTTGGGTCCCTCCAGCTGGTTGGCGATTTTGTTGTTCGGCTCAGGTCTTACGTCACTGTTGATTGGCTTTGCTCGTTCTACCTGGCAGTTAGCCTGCTTGCAGTTTCTCCTCGGCATGTTCGAAGCTGGAGTAGTCCCTGGGCTGGTCTTCTACATTTCGTTTTAGTACACGCGTGAAGAAAGAGCAACCCGCCTTGCTTTGATTCTCGCAACTGCAGAATTCGCCGGAACCTTTAGTGGGCTTGCCGCATCCACCATCATGGAACTGAATCCAAATCATCAGCTATCGGGATGGCGCTGGCGTAAGTTCATACAAGGTTTCTATACATGGGCGCTCTGAAGCTAACTTCCAAAAATAGTGCTGCGGATGGAGGGTAGTCTCAGCATGGTGACCGCCGTCATTGTCAAGATTGTTTTGCCCGATTACCCTCAGAGTACTCATTTCCTAGATATATCTGAAAAGGAACTGGCGCTTTGGAGATTAAAGCTCTTTGCGTCTCATGGTTCATCTAGGAACGTACTCTGGAAAAATATCGTACATGTACTTAGTGACTGGCGTCTGTATGTTCATTACTTGATCTACAGTCTAAAGACCATTCCTCTTACCAGCATCTCGGTTGCGAGCCCACTACTTATGCAAAGCATTGGATATAACTCGTATGATTCCCAGGTGATGACTATCCCTCCATGTAAGTCTAGATATACCCCGTTTCAATATAATCTGACTTATAACTGACCTAAAACTCTCTTCTAGACATAATTGCTTTGATTGTTACCTATGTTAGTGCCATGTTTTGTGACAAGAATAACTGTCGTGGGACTGTCTGTGCCTATCTCATGCTCGTCGGGGCAACAGGTTTTCTATTTCTTGGAAGCCTCCCCGTGAACAGCGTTGCCGGGCGCTATATTGCACTTATAATGGCCGTTGTTGGGTCTTTTGCTACTTTCCCTATTCTTCTTGCCTGGCTTTCTTCAAATCTGCATTCTACTTCCACCCAAAGCTTTGCTGTGGGTTTATGCATTACACTGAGCATCCCCGCCAAAGCTCTAGCGGTTTGCCTTTACCCAATATCTGACTTCATGTCTCAGCAGACATGGGGCCATGGAATCAACTCCCTTTGTCTCAGTGTTGCCGCCGTTTTCGCTGTGTGGTTATCTTGGGTATATTCTCGCCGCACACAGATGAACTGCGAGAATCCCATTCTGAAGCGGTTGTGGGCGTGCTGAATCTTTTCGGGTATACAGTGGTGGGATACGACGTTTCTGTATCTTTGTGCATTCCCAAATTTTCAACTTAAGCACATGCTTGTACGAAATGACCCAGTCAAGAGTTAAAGCAGGTCTGGTTATTCAAACCGCAGCACTGACTCTTTGAAATTCCTATTGTATTTTGCCATAACGCCTCTTCTGATAGCAAGTAATTTTTCATACCAATACACCACTTATTACACTAATCTTATACGCACTGTAGCGAATGAAGAATATAATCCCTTTTCTGCCATTAAAACTATCCCTCCCCATCATCTCTTTAGCTACATAAAGCCCATCTTTATCTCTAATCATAGTAATTTTCGTAGGCTAGATTCTCAGCCTGTGTACTCACCCACTCCTGGCTTGCCAGCCCTCGCCTGAAGCGTTTTCGCAAGTCATTCGCATCCTTGTGCCAGTCACATGCATAGTCACACTCAGGCACTTCTTCCTCGCCAAAGTACTTGCAGATCTGTGCGTGTCGGCACTGGTTCGTTTCTTCGCAGAATAGCGAAATCGCCTGTAGACTGCGGAGCCTGGCTTCCATATTTGGACCACCTGAGCCTCCACCTCCACCAAGGCCACTTTCGGAACGAACCATCCGGTGCACACGCTCAAAATCTTCGCGGCTATAGTATAAAAAGCAGTAGCTGGCTTTCCCATCACGGCCGGCGCGGCCAACTTCCTGATAGTAGCCTTCAAAAGACTTTGGTAGACGCCAATGCACGACGAAGCGGACATTGTCCTTGTCAATTCCCATGCCAAAGGCAGTAGTGGCGACAATGATGTCATAGCCTTCTTCATTGTTTATCCAGCGTGCAAGCGTGTTTTCCTTGGTTTCGTTAGACAGGCGCGCATGGAATGGACGCGCGCCAAGGCCGTGCTCACGCAGTTTTGCAGAAAGCGACTCGCATTCATTACGTGACATGGTATAGATGATGCCACATACATTTTCGATGCGGCTTCCATTTAGCTCCTTCAGTCGCTCGGGGCTCCGCCGCCGCTCGTGTACTCCCTTGATCCATTTAACAAAGTCGGACAGGCGATTGTCTCCCTCGTCACTGGTGTATCGCACTTCGAGGTGCAGATTTGGGCGATGGGCACTTAGCGCAAATCGCTGTAGCCGGTCTGGCGTAGTGTCAATTCCGAGCACGTGCAAAATATCCTCGCTGATACGTGGGTTGGCCGTAGCTGTGAGGCACATGATGGGCACATCATCAAAGGTCTGTCGAAACCAGCTCAAGCGCTTAAAGTCACGGCGAAAGTCATGCCCCCATTCTGAGATGCAGTGGGCTTCATCGATAGCAATGCGGGCGAGCTCGCGCTGGCGATGGACTATCTGCAAACGTTCGCGGAACCGGTCGGTGGAGCAAAGTTCTGGAGTCACGTATAGGAGTTTTGTGCGCGGGTGGCCCGTAGCCAAGTCGTGCAAAATTAAATTGCGTTCTTGTAGGGGCGTATTTGAGTTGAGAGATCGAGAATTGATTCCGGCAGCCTGGAGCGTTTCCACTTGGTTCATCTACGAAAGTTAGTACAGGAATCAAGGAGCCGTCATTTCTGGCAGTGTAGCACATACCATCAAGCTCAGCAAGGGCGATACCACAATAGTAACTAGGGTGTGAAATACGTTAGTTTATATACTTCGGTATCAGTCCCAATAGTCTCAGCTATTGGCTTTTCTATTATGAGACATGGTCAACGCACTGCCTTCATCTACCACAGCTGGTAGTTGGAAACACAAGCTTTTGCCAAACGAGGTTGCGGCTTGTACGTAAACATCATATCTATTCAATGCGGCTTCGATGATCTCTCGCTGAGGGGGTCTATCAATCATATGATGGGCTAAGCGTCAGTTTCGGGTTGTTTTAGACATAGCATTTCCGTTGAGTCATAATGTAAGCAAACACTAGAGGGTCAATAAGGCAAGCTATAACATTATTCGCAAGCTCAAGCAGCAATGGATCGGATCAGTGGTGAAATTTCTGGGGAGAAACATGGGGCATAGGCACCTGAAGCTGGTTTTGTTAAACTGGCGTCGCAAGGTAAAATCAATGTCCACGATTTCAGAAGAAGTTGTTCTGCATGGCACTGGAGGGGGCATTGGATCGAGTTTTGGTAGTAGTCCTATGCTAGGTGTTATTGTTGAATGACTAGCCAGACTTTCGCTGAGCCGCCTAGCCTATTTTCGCGTATGAAATGGCCATGAATATTAGGTAGTCTAGTAGCTGTGGGTTGGGTGTATCGTCTGGTATCGTCACAAACAGTTGACCGGACAAAGCTGTCTCATCGCCAGGTTGCTTTTGAAGAAGGCTCTAGTGCGGCTTGTTATTGAGGTGCAGGCGGTGGGTCTTTTGGGTGTTCGTTTGTGTTTTCGTTAAGAAAGTCCGTGATGTGTGTCATGGTGAAATTTTGATATTATCTTCTTGCAGAGCGTGAAGATACACAATACGTGCTGTATGACATACTGCCGTCACGTCACGATGCCTTCCTAGTAGGGTTATATAGGGTTACACAGCTACAAAGCTACAAATGATGCATACGAATCAACAGGGTTAGGACAAATCAACGCCCCACTCTCGCCTATGTCTGACCAATCCGGCAGGCCCTTGCCGTAATGATTCATTCTTGGTCAGGTAGACACAAGAACAATGGGACACAACAGCATGATAAGTCTCAATAAAATTATGTACATGTGAATATCACAGCAGGACTGCATGGATGGAATAGAGATAGGGGAAAAATGAGGGTTTGCTTTGCATACTTTCGACCTTTCCCCGCCTCACCAGAATCCCCGACCACCGAGTCACTATTGACCCAATTCGAAGGATCCTAAGCATAAGGGATGAAGGATCATCACAGCCAAAAGAACAGTAAAAGCCCAAATACAAGTGCCTCACTTTGCCATCCCGTCTTTATCCTTATTCTGAGCTCTACCTTTGGGCAAAAACCGTTTTATTTTCCAACTTAACGAGCAGAATAAGATATGACTAGGAGGGACGGAAATATTACGGCTAATTTAGTCTGATAATGACAGGTGAAAAAACTCCAAGGAGGCGAGGGAAGGGAAGGCAGGGCAAGGCAGGGCAAGGCAGGGCAAGGCAGGGCAAGGCAAAACATGGAAAGACCGAGCTTTATCAAGTCGCACAGTAAGGGCTCGAGGTACGTTCTACCGAAAATTTTCTGCATGATAGAGTGCAAAGGAAACCAAGAGAAGAATATCAAAGCAAGCTAGGTATTTTGCGTATACTAGCAGGGATTAGTCGAAAAGGAGGGCAAGTAACAAGGAGGCCAAGTTGCTAGACGCATCCATCCCCATGCTGCAATATGTAATATGTGTGAATGTATCCTCTCCCGTTGTGGTCTCGTCGTTTGCGTATTTTATTGTGGGCTGTGTACAGGATACTTTGTTTAATGAGCCAGGATAGTGCTACCGCGAGGTATAGCGACCCCTGACTAATCAGCCAATGATATGAAGCTACTAGGGCAGCATAGAAGTCAAGCGTATTGCATGGAACCTTTCCAGCTTCAAATAAGACAGCAACAGCAGCGAGAAGTGACACTACCCAGAGCTAGATTTTACACCCGGCTCTCTTACCACAACGGGAAAGCGGTACGGCAGAATGACAAGTTACTAGGGGCAAAGGGGAGAAACACAGGTCTTTTTTGCCTGGGTATTTGCTGAGCTAAGCTAAAACTTCAGCACGCAAGGTGGCGGCGCTACGGCACAATAATACGTTGTTGATTGTGCTGGTGCTGATGGAATCAAGTAGAAAAAATGGAATCAAACTGCAATAAAAAAGCGTTGAAAAAGCACTGGGAAAAAAGTCATCCGCCTAATGCATGGACCCCAGCGCTGCTGAAGTCGCTAGGCAACTGCAAGTTTGTCCAAAGTCTTCCAGAGGGTACTACAAGGTGCTGGAACTAGGAGTGCAGGGAAGCCACAAGAACCAGCAAGAACCAACAGGAACCAGAGGAAGCAGTGTCTAGCTTGTGTCCTTAGTTTGGCAGGTAGTGGGGGGAGCTTAGAACAGCATCGAACTAGATCGAAGTTTCTATGCGCGGGGCAAGTACTTTCGGGCAGCTTCTGCTAGACTCTGCTAGGTTCTATGGCCCCGCCATTTGTGTAGACAGCAGCCAAACACAGTCAAACAGGCCGCCGGAGACGCACCAGAATCCAGCTACTACAAAACCCTCTTCTCTCTTCCATTTCTCCTGACTGTCTTCCTCTCTCCTCCCCATAACACAATAACAAAACAAGACCAAACCACTCCACTCTTACACAATAAACTCCGCACACAAATTTTCCCCCATCAAAAATAAAAAGGGAGCTCTGTCCGGTTTACTTGATCTTCTTCCCTCACTAGCTTTTCTACTTTTCTCTTCGTTTCTTTGATACCCATCTTTTTCTTGTCTTTTCCACCCTCCTAATCACACATACACACATATTCACAATGGCGCCCGCTGTTGGTATTGATCTGGGTACCACCTACTCGTGCGTTGCCATCTACCGTGATGACCGTTGCGATGTTATCGCCAACGAGCAGGGTAACCGTACCACACCTTCTTTCGGTAAGTCGACTGTCCGCCGCTGAGGCTCAATTCCAACCACCGCTACTACTACAACACCCCCCTCCCCGCCCATTCTATTGGGTTACCATAACCAAAATTCTAACCGTCCTATGTTCGCCATAGTTGCCTTCACCGATACTGAGCGTCTGATTGGTGATGCCGCCAAGAACCAGGTTGCCATGAACCCTAAGAACACCGTCTTCGATGCCAAGCGTCTGATCGGCCGCAAGTTCAACGATGCCGAGGTCCAGTCTGACATGAAGCACTTCCCCTTCAGCATTGTCGATGTAAGTGACAGTATACCTACATAATCCAATAATTCACATTAGAAAAGCTGCTAACTGTCCATTACAGCGTGCTGGCAAGCCTATCATCGAGGTCGAGTTCAAGGGTGAGACCAAGCAGTTCACCCCTGAAGAGATCTCCTCCATGGTTCTGACCAAGATGCGTGAGACTGCCGAGTCCTACCTGGGCACTGACGTCAACAACGCTGTCATTACTGTCCCCGCCTACTTCAACGACTCCCAGCGTCAGGCTACCAAGGACTCTGGTCTCATTGCTGGCCTGAACGTCCTGCGTATCATTAACGAGCCCACTGCTGCTGCCATTGCCTACGGTCTTGACAAGAAGGTCGAGGGTGAGCGCAACGTCCTGATCTTCGATCTGGGTGGTGGTACTTTCGATGTCTCGCTGTTGACCATTGAGGACGGTATCTTCGAGGTCAAGTCCACCGCTGGTGACACCCACCTGGGTGGTGAGGAGTAAGTTAATTCCCTCCCTGTCGGTGCCTACTGACTTACACCCCCCCTGCTATTACTAGCCAATCAAAATCATGGTACTAACAAGTGGATTTTTAGTTTCGACAACCGCCTGGTCCAGCACTTCGTCAATGAATTCAAGCGCAAGCACAAGAAGGGTTAGTACTTCCTTCCCGTCCCCGCACTAAAATTCAATTAGAAAACACATGTACTAACTGCCATTTAGATCTGACTTCTAATGCCCGTGCTCTGCGTCGTCTTCGCACTGCTTGCGAGCGTGCCAAGCGTACTCTGTCTTCTTCTGCCCAGACCTCGATTGAGATTGACTCTCTGTACGAGGGTGTCGACTTCTACACCTCCATCACTCGTGCCCGTTTCGAGGAGCTGTGCCAGGACCTCTTCCGCTCAACCCTGCAGCCTGTTGACCGCGTCCTGACTGATGCCAAGATTGACAAATCGCTCGTTCACGAGATCGTCCTGGTCGGTGGTTCTACCCGTATTCCCCGCATCCAGAAGCTCATTTCAGACTACTTCAACGGCAAGGAGCCCAACAAGAGCATCAACCCTGATGAGGCTGTTGCCTACGGTGCTGCTGTCCAGGCTGCCATTCTGTCTGGTGACACTTCCAACAAGACCACTAGCGAGATCCTGCTGCTAGATGTTGCCCCTCTGTCCCTAGGTATTGAGACTGCCGGTGGCATGATGACCAAGCTGATTCCCCGCAACACCACTATCCCCACCAAGAAGTCCGAGGTCTTCTCCACCTTCTCTGACAACCAGCCTGGTGTCCTGATCCAGGTCTACGAGGGTGAGCGCCAGCGTACCAAGGACAACAACCTGCTGGGCAAGTTCGAGCTTACCGGCATCCCCCCCGCTCCTCGCGGTGTCCCCCAGATTGAGGTTACCTTCGATCTGGATGCCAACGGTATCATGAACGTTTCCGCCCTGGAGAAGGGTACCGGCAAGTCCAACAAGATTGTCATCACCAACGACAAGGGTCGTCTGTCCAAGGAGGAGATTGAGCGTATGCTTTCCGAGGCCGAGAAGTACAAGGACGAGGATGAGGCCGAGGCCCGCCGTGTCGCTGCCAAGAACGGCCTGGAGTCGTACGCCTACTCTCTGCGCAACACTATCTCAGACCCCAAGGCCGATGAGAAGTTGGATGCCTCTGAGAAGGAGACCCTGAAGACCGAGGTTGACAAGGTCGTTGCCTGGCTAGACGAGAACCAGCAGGCCACTCGTGAGGAGTACGAGGGCCAGCAGAAGGAGCTGGAGGGTATTGCCAACCCCATCATGATGAAGTTCTACGGCTCTGCCGGTGCTCCTGGCGGTGCCCCCGGTGCTGGTTTCCCCGGTGCTCCCGGCGGTGCCCCTGGTGCCACTCACGACGATGGTCCCACCGTCGAGGAGGTCGACTAAGCGGTTTAGCCTTTTGGACTAGACTGTTTTCTCGTCAGCTTCCCATAGTAACAGCATGCTCTGGAGAGATGATGATGATCCATAAAAGGATTTTCTCTCGCAGGGATGGCTTGGAGACTTTGACGGGTGTGATGACTTTTTAGATGCTGCTTTTTTGTGTTCATTTTTGGTTTATTTTTTTCGTTAAGTGTTCATGGTATTGAGGTCTTGTTTTTGCTTTACATTTTTCTAATTTTTCTTCTGGGTCAGAAAATACCAAGAATTGGTTCTTGGTCATTGTACTTTAGTTTAACTCCCAGAAATAAGGGGAAGTATTGAGTCCAGTATAAAACAAACTTTGGTCTTTTGAATCGTGGTGATGTGACTGAATTTTATAATTGTCGTTTCCTGCTCTTCCATTCTCTTTTATACAGCAGTTCAAAGGATTGGGCGTAGTTCAGTTCAGTATGGTATTTGGTTATTGGTACAAACAGTATTATACAAGTGATATACAAGTGATCAGGTTTGCCTTGTCTACCTCCCTTGGAAGTAAGCATGTTGCAACTGGTTTGTTTCCAGCGGGCGAATTTCAAAAAAAGAAGCCAAAACCCTGTTCTCACATTTATTTGTATTCTCCTCTCCCTCCTACTCGTCCTCTTCAAAGCTAGGCACAGGCGTCTTGAAAGCAGTATCTAACGGTACACGGTCTTCTCTGCTGCGCCACACGTCCTCGGAGCTGTGCTTGCCAGGGGCATAATACTTTTCCCACTCCTTATGACGATAGTGGCCACGGATAAGATTCTCGGTAACGGGGCCTGACGAACCATTATGGCGCATGCAAAACCAAAAGTCGCTCCAGAGGTCGCTGCACGAACGCATCTCGCCCGTGCGATAGACAGAGTTCCACTGCCCGCCTAGCGACTGGCAGGCAAACGCCATGTCAAAGGCCTGGCTGCACGACATCTCAACTGGCAGAATGGCCTCGGCGATCGGCGAGAGGGTGTCGGGACATGCGGAGGAGGCGTCAGACGGTGTAGGCGTGGGCGGGGCAGTCACAAATGCCGGGAGCCAGTACGGCCGTGACGAGGAAGGAGAGGGAGTGGCTGGCTGTGGTCCGGTGCTTGTGTTGGTGCTGCCGGCGTTGGGGCCGGATGGGGGCGATGTGCTACTCGTGAATAGGTCGACGAACTTTTGGAGCTCAGGGTCGGTGTTGGTATCAGGAACTGTGGCAGTCTCGGGCTTTGCAGGAGAGTCGAGCGTTGTGGGTCTTGGCCCTGCGGTATGTGTATTCTTTGGAGGCCCTTGTGAGTTGCTTGACCAGAACCAGCCCATTGTTGCGACAGCGAAGTTGGATGTGATGTGGGCAGTTATTAGAAGGACGACTTATAGCCTCGGATAAGTGTTGTGCAAGATCCAGTGATAATGTACTTCGTTGAGGAGCAGCAATCAGGGCAGGGTAATAGCAATAGTTATTGAGAGGGTGTTTCTCTCTGTAGACTTGTTGAGGTTCGTGATAATTTCGACGCGACCCAAACCCTAATGTAAAAAATGGCCAAAGACTGCGGCAGCAATGATTGGTGGATGCGGCTTTGGTGGGACTGGGATGTGAGCTTACACCAACGCGGGGCTTCAATGCGGTCTATTAGCCATAAGGAGAATAAAACGGGAAAGCCAAAAAGCAAGGCGATGAGGCCGCTATGCGGGAAGCAGAAGCGTTAATGCAACTACGGCAGTGGCAACGTTGTAGATTGGACCGAGTTGTTAGAGGATGTGTGAGATGGGCATTCCCAAGGTGTTTTTTCTGAGCCTCTACCCACTCAACCTTTGTTTCTGCCTCAGGCTTTGACATGTCATTTAGAAGGAAGCTACGAAGCTGCCCCTCCAACCAGACTGCGCTCCAATCCAGGTACTTACCAATGCAGTAGCAGGCTTTTGGAGCCTGAATCTAAGCCTGATCCTGGACCCAAAGTAGAAGTTGCGTTGTACCTTTGTAGCTTTTAATTCGCAGAGTTAATCACACGATCTTTACACAAAAGCGGCCCATGCGACCGACCATATTTTACTCCTACTAGGATAAGTAATGACCTGATTTGATCCGGCGCTCCAAAAGCCTTTCTATCAATCGAAAGAACAAAGAAAAATCCATGATGCTCCTGCGCCGCACACAGATGCAGTCGCTGGCGGCTCAGCATCGTCTTGTGCTGTCACGGCCGCGTGTTTCCCTTTCAGCCGCATCCCGTGCTATCAGGGCACAGCCTTGTCTAACAGCAGTCAGATGGGAGAGCAGCAGCAGTGGCACCGGAAGCAATGGTGCTGGAAGTTTGCCCAAAGCTGCGACGGAAACCTCGAGCTCGTATATCCCACAGCCGGTTGAGGATGCCGAGGTCGCGGAGGACCGGAGTGGCGGTCATATTGCAGCCAAAGAGAACGAGGCCCTGTTTTTTGTGAATAGTAAGTATGCCGTGACACTCGGCGCGAAAGGAAAGAGAGGGCATGAAACGAGCCACTAGCTGATGAGCGCCCAAAGCCTCTGCTGACCAAGAGCATATAGACACATCTTTCCTGCCTGTCAAGTTTGGGTTTATGTTGGAGTGGCTTAGCCCACCACAATCAGATGCTATACGCAAGCTGGCAAACCCTTCCCGCGGCTCAGACCCTATCAGCCTGGCCCAAGAAGCCATTGAGATTAGCCCTAGTGTTGAGATTACCGAGGTGATCCCGCGCTTGAAGGATGGCGGTGCCTTTGTCAAGATCAGGTACAAGCCTGGGACGGACAAAAAGGAGCTTGCTGGTGAGTAAAAACATGGTCACTCTTGCCCAGGGCCTGGAAATGGACTAACATGAAGATGGCTAGAGAAAATCAGGCTTCGGCTCAAGAAAAAGCCAGTCCGGACGTGGTATAGTCCTTTCCGCGGCATCGACATCGGCCTCGTCAAGGGAATCCCATGGCTAGAAGACCTCCGGCGCTTCCCCGGCCGCCGCATCAAGATTGAGTTCATGCCCAAAGAAGCTGGCGGCACAGCAGCTGAACTGTCACAGGAGAACGTGTACAGCCTATTTCGCCGATACGGCAAGATATCTGAAATCACTTCACAGCCTTTTGACTCCAAAATCTTGCCGCGATATGCTTATGTGGACTTCGCTAGCATGAACGATGCTATCATGGCCCGAAATTGCCTGCATGGTGTTCTTGTGCCAGCCGAGCTGGGTGGTGGGAAGGACGGAACAAGACTCCAGACTTCGTACGAGACCAATGTGCGCATGCGTGGTTTTTGGACATGGATTACGTCGCATCCACGCATCGTAATCCCCATCTTGGCAGCCATACTAGCAGCCATTACCGTATCAGTTTTCGACCCTATACGCAAGTTCTTTGTGCAAATGCATATACAACATTCGTTTGACTTGAACAAGATGGCAGTCTATACCTGGTTCAAGACTCGTACATCTAATCTCCTGTCGTTTGCTGGCGGCTCATTCCACGATTCTGCTGCCTTTAGTGCTGTTTGGGAACAGCAACAAGACCTCATTGATGAAGTGAAGATGTGGACACGGGAGAACACCGACACCTTTGTTGTTGTGTATGGCCCGCGCGGCTCTGGCAAGACCGAGCTAGTGCTGGACCAGGCTCTGAGCGAGCGTAAGAACGTCCTTGTTCTAGATTGCAAGCCCATTGCCGACGCCCGGGGCGAAAGTGTTGCACTGAAGAATCTCGCCGCGTCGGTTGGCTACCGCCCTATATTCGCCTGGGCATACAGCCTATCAAGCATGGTTGACCTAGCAATCCAGGGAACTACGGGCGTCAAGTCGTCGTTTAGCGAGACCTTTGAGGCACAAGTAGCACGGGTTCTGAACACGACGGCAGCAGCACTAAAGGACGCGTCTGCCTTGGACCGCAAGAAGATGAAAGATTCTGACTTGTCAGAGGACGCATATCTAGAAGCTCGCCCGGAACGCCGGTCTGTGGTGGTAGTTGACAACTTTCTTCATGGCGCGGAGAACAACCCCATACTGTACGACAAGCTGACGGAATGGGCCGCCATGCTGGTGCAGAACAATATTGCCCACGTCATTTTCTTGACGAGCGAGGCCTCGTTCACCAAGTCACTAGCCCGCGTGCTTCCCGATCGTGCTTTTCGCCAAGTGGCTCTCGGCGATTTAGCGCCAGATGTTGCTCGCAGCTTTGTGCTAAGCCGGCTTTCGGCGGAGGTTGATGAGGGGGCTGCTGACGAAACCTCAGTAGCAGCTGCTAAGCAAAGATTGGAGAAGCTAAACCACGAGGAACTCAACCGTGCAATCCACACTCTAGGTGGTCGTGTTACAGACCTTGAAGCGCTCTCGCGCCGGCTTAACGCAGGCGAAGAGCCACTCGCGGCTCTCGATGAAATGATTAACCAGCTGGCAGCCGAAGTTGTCCGCATGTACCTGACGTCACGTTCTTCTGATTCCTCCGGAATTGCACCTCCCTCATCGCCCCACGCATGGACCCCATCACAGGCGTGGACGCTAGTATCCCAACTTGCAACCAAAGACAGCTTGCGGTATGAGGAAGTCTTGTTATCAGGGCTTTTTGCGAACGATAGCGCTGCTGCGACGGCAGCCATTGACGGGCTTGCGGCCCACGAACTGATCAATGTGCGCTGGCAGGGCGGGAGACCCCGCACTATCACGGCGGGCAAGCCAGCGTACCGTGCAGCTTTTGCTACACTGATGGGCGATGATGTGCTGCGCGCGCGGCTGCAGTTGGATGCGTTATCGGAACTGGTCAAGGTCGAAACAAAGAAGATTGAAAAGACCGAGAACGAGCTGGTGCTGCTAGGTGGTCTGCCTAAGCAGCCGTGGCAGGTTGGTGGCCGCGTCAAGTATTTGCTGGAGAAACTAGACGCAAGCCAACAGAAGATTAACGATCTGGAGAAGGAGATGGCTAGGATGAAGAAGATTCTAAGTGGCAAGGCATAGAGAGGACGAGAGCAAGTCCAGACTTGAAGCTGAGGGCGCAACATGCGCACCTATTGGTGCATTGTTATTAGATCATCAAAATATAAAAATGAAAAGTCATACAGAAAAAGAGAAAATAAAACAACAAGTGTGATGTGATATCTTGACACCAAGCCCCTAGAAACTCCTTCATACCAGTAAAACGCAAATGAGAAAAGAGTAGGAAAAACAAAGGAAAGGAAATAAACCGAAGTTACCAGGCCCTTCATGTCTGTTGCCTGTGATAGTGAGATGAGAAACGCGGCGGAGAATACCACGGCCGCATGGATGACAAGAGACAACAAGTCTTGGGTATGAGGAGAAGAAAAAAAATGAACGGAAATAAAAAACACGAAGAGAAGAAAAAAGAACCCGCTTGAACATTGCAATCAATCAATCCCTCCCTCCCACTCCCCCAATCCACACTCCTATCTTTTTCACTCATCCTCTGGCATCTCTTCCGCTTCCTCTCCCTCTTCATACTGCTGCATCTCCATCTCACATGCTTGCGCAAAGAAGATGCGCGCAGGGCTATCATAGTCGTTTACGATGCTATAGTAGTTTCCCCGTGGCACGAAAAACTGGCCGCCGGCACCGATACGGAATTCATTGTCGTGTATCGTAACCTTCACCTTGCCCGAAGCCACGAAGAAGACCAGCTGCATGCGGCGTGAGTTCTTGGGCCGTTTTTCACTGCCAGGCGGTAGGTCGACGATTCCTGAGCCCATAAAACCCAGGCTCATAGTCTTAGCATAGCGGAATGTTGCGTCCTTGATTTCGCGTGTTTCAACGGCACCGCCCGAAATAGCCAGCTGCTCTGTAATAATGCCCACCTCCTCATCCGGTCCTGGCGGGTTGATCTCGTGTTCATATGTCCAAAGCACTACATCTCCATCCACCACGCCTGGATCACGTTCCCATTCTTCGAGCGGCTCATTAAGCAGCAGCTCGCCAGCAGTGCTACCAGAAGCGACACGCTTTGCTGATGTGTTCGCAGCAGCCGCACTAGCGGCTCGGCGACCGGCCGGCCTCGCGGCTCGACGGCGTTTGGAAGGCGGTGGATCGTCGTCTTCAACACGGATAATTTCCTTGGTGGCAGCTAGCACAAAGGCCTGCTTGCTGTTGGTATCGCGGAATGTTTCGGTGGCGACTTCAGCACGTTCACCCTTCCAGAACTGCAGTGGCGCATAGGATGTGCGGCCAGAACGAGTCGTGGTTACATTGTCGTTGGTGCGCACAGACATGAGACCTCGCCGTTTAGGCGGGGGTGGGCCGCGCTGCACTTCGAGTAGGGACTTATCGCCGGCATCGTTGTCATTATCATCGTTGTTCGGAGCATTGGAGCCGGTAGCAGCCGAGGACTTGGGCATGGCGGTTTTCTTGGAGCGTCCAGAAACTCGGGCTTTGCGATTCAGAGTCTGCGCTGGTGAAGGCTTAACCCTTGCTTTGGTGGCAGACGCCGAAGATGTGGGTTTTGAGGCAGTAGTAGGCGGTGGCTTGGTAGGTGGTACAGACTGTGACGATCGTGATGCTTGCCTTCTGGGCGGGTTGGGCGGAGGTAGATCTACGGGAGCCTGGATGGAGGGAGAAGACATGCTTTCTTCTTCCTCTTGCTCCTCCACGTTTTCGTCGGATTCGGACTGTGGCTCAGGCTCCGGCTGTCTGGGCCGTTTCAAAGGGCCGCGATTGTTCGCAGCGGTGGCGGCAGGCTTCGAGCTGGGTTTTAGGGGCTCTAGTTTGTTAGGCGTTTGGCCAGATGATCTACTGGACCGCTTTGTCGGACGTGGCGTTGGCTCTTGCTGTTCTTCCTCGTCGTCGGGGAGCTGTGGCGCATCAGATTGTGGAATAAACTCCTCAATCATCTGCATCGACTCGTCGAAGATGTCGCCTTGCGCAGGGGGTTGCAAGACGTCGTCGTCATCCTCATCTTCATCAGACTCGGGGAAGAAGCGCCGTGAGCGGCTCGTACCATTAGGCCTAGGGGGGTGTTGTGCCTTGGGTACAGCAAACAAGTTGCGAGAAACAGTTTGCGGATTATCCTTGTTAGCAGCCGAGGCAGTCACGGCGGAGGCTGTAGTTGTAGCCGAGTCTCCGTGGCCGCGCAAACGCGAAGCTGGTCGTGCTGGTGAGGGCCGGGCCGTCAGATGTGGGTTTTTGAGAGCGGGCGATCCGAGGCTGGTTCTAACAGGCGATCGCGAGATTGGTAGTGCCGAGGCGCCGGAGCGACGATTGCGCATAATGGTTGAGGGGCCGGGACTAGAAGCTGGAGAGGGGCACAAGATTTAGCTGAAGCCATGGGGCTGGTAGAGCGAAGACTTGCGATTATTCGTACCTTGGTCTATTTCCATGTCCTGTTCGCCCATGATGCTGCGCTCGACGGCGCGTGGGGTGGAGCCGTCGGGTTTTGTAGGCGAAGAGAACAAGCCATCGAGAGGCTGCAGGCCATTTTCATCGCGCTGGCCATTATCGGGAAGAATGACGCCAGTTTTTCTTGAGAGCAGGCTGCTGTTAGTACAGGACTGAGGCAAGGTAGAAGCAACGAGCAGATCGCTCTACCACGATAATATTGGGTTGTTTGTCTGCTTACCGTCCGGCTTGGCCTAATTCGTAGATTTGCTGCGTTTGGCGACGAGCAGCGCCGCGGGCTTGGGACATTCTGAAAGCGGCCAATAGCAAAAGCCACAGTAATCAGCGCAAGAGGCGAAGAACAAAACAAGGACCAAAGTAGTGATGATGAAGGTTGGGTGTTGGATCTAATGATGGAGAGGGGCGCGTAGGAGACAGAATTAGGAAGGTGCGAAAAAATGCGCGTTTGCTGTTAGTGAGGGGAAGGGAAAAAAGAGAGAATTAAAAAAATATTTATCGTGATATCGTGTTCGCAGAAGAACGGTAGAAACAAG
This sequence comes from Ceratocystis huliohia, assembly GCA_038382965.1. NCBI lineage: Eukaryota > Fungi > Ascomycota > Sordariomycetes > Microascales > Ceratocystidaceae > Ceratocystis > Ceratocystis huliohia. Next base: position 64,503 of record JAXCEX010000085.1, on the reverse strand, counting down.
AGAAAGCAAAGGCAGCTTGGAGTAAAAACTTGGGTTTTTTCGTCTGTTGATGTTTTTGATTGCCTTTTTTTTTCTTTTTTTTTCTTTATTTTCTGTCTTTATTCTTGGTGATGCATATCAAGACAGCCTGTTGAAACGAGTGAGGTAGATATTTCTGGTGATTTTTTCCTTTTTTCCCCTAGAAGCCTGCAAAAAGGATATACAGGTGAAAAATATTAAAAAAAAATCAGAATAATTCAAATCACACGAGAACACAATGCTCTTTCCGGTCTTCGTCAAGAACTCGAAAATGAGAAACTTTACAACATGCTAGGAATTCCATGATGGTTCAGAATAATAATAAATAAAAGAAAAGCCGTCACCTCACTTAGTCTCAATCGCATGCTCTGATTGGTCTAGCCATGTAAATGTGGGGTTTCTCTCTACGCGTCCACTTACTTCTGGCCCTTCAGTAGACGCGTCAAGCTCCGAATACAAACACCCACTGTCTTGCCGCCTCTCATTTGCTTCGCCTGTCCCAACGACAACTCTGCGCAACAATGTCTGCCGCTAGCCCCCCCGCTGCTGTCGACCTTGCTGTCGATTCCCTCTCCGTCACCTCCCCCGCTCCCACCAATACCGAGGCCGACACCACTGTAACCACTGCACCCCTCCCTCCTTCCATCAACGAAGCTGCCATCGCCGCCGGCGAGACCTACTCGTACTACTCAGCCGTACCCCCACGTCTAGCGGCGCCGTCCGATGCCTCTCTAGGTGAAGAATGCATTCTGGGCGTTGACGAAGCCGGTCGCGGTCCCGTGCTCGGCCCCATGGTCTACGGCGTATTTTACCTCCCGACCGACCTCTCTAATAGTCTGCTCCGGGAAACACACCACTTCGACGACTCCAAGGTTCTCACAGCCGGTGTTCGTGCCAATCTCATGCGTACTCTGGCCGACCCGACATCTGACCTTTACTCGGCGTGCGGCTGGGCTGTGACCGCGCTATCAGCACGTGCCATCGCCAGCGGCATGCTGCAGAGCGTCCCGTATAACCTGAATGCACAGGCGATGGACACGACCGTAGCCCTGATCTCTGGAGTGCTAGCACGTGGGGTCAATCTGGTGCATATCTATGTCGACACCATCGGCAACCCAGCCACCTACCAAGCGAAGCTACAAGCACTCTTCCCCACTGTCGCCATCACCGTCGCCAAGAAGGCCGATAGTCTGTACCCTGTAGTCAGTGCCGCCTCGGTATGCGCCAAAGTCACGCGCGACGTCGCTCTCGAAGTCATGTACCGTCCGCACGCCAGCGGTGCTGAGTCGCGTGCCAAGGACGGCGAGCTGATTATGGACTGGGGCTCGGGGTACCCCAGCGATGCGCGCTGCACCAGCTGGCTGCGCGACAACATGCACCCAGTGTTTGGCTGGGGCTCCGAGTGCCGCTTTAGCTGGGGTACGGCCAAGGACCTGATCGAAGGCAAAACCAATCCCGTCAAGGTCGAGTGGTCCGAAGAGAAAGACCCGGCCGAGAGCAGGCTGACAGCTTTCTTTAAGGCCGATACAGAACAAGCTAAAGATGAGCTAGCCACGTGGTATGGATCATCGTCGGGGTTGGCCTTTTAGGATGACTTTGTTTTTTGTGGGTTTAGTTTTCACGCTGACGAGCGCCGGCGTCTGGAGTTTCATTTTTTCGGGGGAGCGGAGGGCCTACATCAATTTCATTTCACATCTGCTTAGACCTGTTTTCTATAGCTTTCGCTTTTTCCTTTCTATTCCTTGTTTCTCTGTCCTTAAGGCATAACGACATTATATTCATACCGTAAACGAAACAAAAACAAGTGGTGAACCAGAGCTGCTGAAGCAAAAAAAAAGAAAAAAAAAAGAGAGCAAGCAAGAAACAATATAATTACACAATCCCTAGCCCCTACAAAATCAATCCCCTCATCGTGTGTCTCCACCCCTCCTCCCCTCATATAGTTCTTTGGCTCAGATGTCGTCCAGGTTGTCCACCTTCTTGCCCCGGCTATCCAGATCGTTCAAAGCAATTCCACCATTCGCTGATCCTGTGGCCGGCATACCAATGGCACCCCGGGCTGTTTCAGAGTTGGCGATAAAGTCACGCAAGCGCTCCTTGCCCAGGTCTACTCCCTGCGTGGCTGCAGCATTAGCCATCTGCATTATCGGGCCGAGCATGTTGAGCATGTACGCGACGTATGTACCGCCGGCAATCATTATCATGAGCAGGAAGAGAACGGGGTTGCGGATAACTAAAGAGGGATAATAATACGGTTAGCCATGGCCTGTTCATGTACTCGCGTTGTGCCGTATTCGTCGTGCTGTGTCTGCCACTTACCCATGAAAATCTCGTTCCAACCTAGAGCCAACATCAATCCGTAGAAATACCACGGCACCATAGCTACACCTCCTAAGGCGCCGCGCTTTGCCTCGACATACACACCGTCTGCCGTCTTCTTGAAACGAACGATGAGGTCAAGTCTCTTGGCCTCACTGAGCATCGTCATCTCTTCCTCGAGGCTCTTGCCGTCGGCCTCATCAACACCGCCAATCGGTGATCCCTCCTCTTCCTCATTTGCCGTGGAGGTTGCCGGCGGTGCGCCAATCCACCCTGGTAAATCAGGCAGAGCACCCGTGCTACATAGCTGGAACTTGGCTAGCAGGGGAATGAGCGTCAGTGTTGACTCGCGTGCCTTGGTGTAAACACCCTCAATATCATCTGTCGGGCGCCAGATGCGCGGTACGCCAAGCTCGTCGTAGCGGAACTTGTCCTCAAAGTTTTCGCGCAGCTTGAGTAGGATGTTGCCCTCCATAACCTCCTCTTGCACACGCTCACGCAATGCTATCCAGCTTTTGCGGCGCAGGCTCCACACACCAACAGCCACCTCGTCCTCGCTTGCTTCAAAGCTGGTAGCCCGGTCGCGGAAACGTGTCTCAGCCTCGGCCACAATATCTATAAACACCTTCCACACCTGGTCCCAAAGGTCCTTTTCGGCGCCAGATCCCAAGGTCGAAGCCGCCTCGCCCTCCGCAGGCGCCCCAGAGCCGCCGCGGCCAGAACCTAGCTTTCCAAATTCCAGGCCCACAGCATCACCCAGACGTGACCGCACCCAGCGCTCAACACGCGTGGTCAAACGCCGCAGCTCATCTTTGCGCAGGCGGGCACTTTGCTGGTCCAACTCCTTTTCGAACACCTGCACCAGGCTAGTAAAGTCCGACCACTCGATGGCCTCGATGGCAAGAGCCTGCACCTCGGTAGTAAAAGTTTTGAGGGCCGACTCCTTCTCACCGGACACAATCTCGGCAAACTCGTACGAGCTGGCACCGGACCGTTGGCCCTGCTTGACCTTGCCGCTAACGCCCTCATTGAAAGTGGCCAGGCCGGCCTTGTGCACGGCGTGGAGGTGGTTCTGGTACATGGTCTTAAGGCGTCCGTCAATCTTGGTTTCGAGCTCCTGGCGCTTACGCGTGTAGACGCCCTTATGGTAGCGACTAGCCTGAACCTCGAACGAGGCAATGCACTTCTGGCGCGCATTAGCGCCCTGCTCGCCGAGATTCTCCAGAACAACGGGTTGGCCCATGCGAACACCATCAGCCTGTTTTTCTTCCAAGGGGGCTATTGCGGATTCGAAATCGACCAGAACTTCACGCGAGATTTCATCGCAGCGAAACTGAGCAAGTAGCTCCTGCTGTGTGGGCAGGTCGAGGTCCTTGTTGTCGACAATCTGGTCCCAGATGCCCTGGGCGTACATGGAGAATCCGTCAGCGGGAATGCGGCGGTGGTACTCGGGCAGGAACATGCCGCCTTCAAGAGCCTCGGTTCCCTGGACACCTTCAGGGCGGTGTCCGGCAGAGAAGCGGGCTCGCAGCTTGTCAACCTCGGCTGTAAACTTTTCAGCCTGGAGGATCTTGTGGGGGAGGGCGGCGAAGCCGAAATCAAAGTAGTCCTCAATGCGAGAGTTTTCGAGGCCGGCGGGCTTGGAGATAGACGACCAGATCTTTGTGAGGTCCTGGATGAGGGTGTTTTGGAGGTTGATCAGCGGGGTGGTGCCGAGGTGGTCACGCAGGACGAAGAAGAGTAGGGAGCGAGGGCTAGACCTATGGGAGGGGGGCAGGTAAATAGTTAGCTAGGGACAAGTCACAACACAAAAGACAGCAGCTCGACACGTACTTCTTATCCTTCAGAAAGAGCTGCAGATTGACCTCAAAGACAGTCTTGAGCAGGCCCATGTTGGCACCCTGGTATAGACCAACCTGAGTCTCCCACAGGTTGACCAGGAGAACCTCGCTGGTAGCCAGCGCAAAAAGGGCGCTTTTGCGCTCAAAGTCCTGGTCTTCACCGCGCTCACGGCCGTCAGTGCCCTCGACATCCATAACGAGGATGTTGTCGGCCATGAGAGGCTCGACGTCATGGGCTTTGTTCTTAGACATCCATATTCCCTTGGTGGTCTGACGGCGCTCCGTTTCTGACATGACGGAGAATTTTGTGCGGAAAAGGTTGTTGAGCAATGTTGACTTGCCCGTCGACTGCGAGCCGAAGACGGAGATGATGTGGTAGTTGAAGCCAGCAGGAGCAACGTTGGTAGCGCGGAAGTAGGAGCTAACGGAGGAGCTATTGGAGAGGAGAGGAGAGTTAGCACACCGAGGGCAAGGGCCGAAGAGGGGAGAAGGGCAGCGGCAAGAAGAGCTTACTTGAACTCCTTGTCCTCGTTAATGACTTGAATGCCATGTTCGAAGTTGAGCTCCTCGTCGTCAGCACCGACGGCAGCAAAGTGGCCATTCATGGCTGTGGTTGTTGGTTGGTTGAGGATAGCGGTTATTATAAAGAGCTTGTAAATTAATTCCGAATAAAATAATCTGGGAAAAAAAAGAATAAAAGAACGTCGTGGTAGATTCCCTTTGGCTTCTTCTAGTTGGTGTTGTTCGACGCTTAACAAAGGGAGAAGCAAAGAAAGAAGAACACGAAGGAGCAAAGTTCAATGAGGGGGAACAAGCACAAGTCAAGATAGATGTACCTTGTACTCTTTTTTCGTTTTGCCGGCTTACTGAAGGACGAAAAGAACGAAGAAAAGACAGGTGGCTCGGGGTTCAAGATATTCGAGAAATGGCGAATGAAAGAGAAAAAAAAAATAGTCCAGTTTTATTCTGCAAATAAAAGATTTATTATCACAGCAGAAGCATGCAGGAGAACCTTTTTTATACAGCTAGAAAATGTGACAGAACAGCAGCACTGCCAAAAAGGACAGACAATGCAAGAGAGAGGGCGTAGCGAAAGCTTCAGCTTAGCTGTGATTTGCGGTGAAGCTGTAAGCTGCAAGCTTAGTTGGCTAGGGTTATGGCTAGGGTTGATGGCAGAGCCAACCAACCGCCCAGACTCGTCCCGCCATAGCTTTCAGCCACAAAGCCACAACTAGCGGTGTAAAGCCCTGTCCTAGCCCCAGAGCCTCTGGCCTTCCAGGCCTGTGGATTTTGTCCCCCTAGCACTTATTAGAGGCCCCTGCTGTCGTGTAACTCCAGCAAGCCCCGGCGAGCCACCAACAAAAATGACAAGAAAAGCGGGGCCTGTCCGATGCGCTGTTTGAACATCATCTCATACTAGACTTGGACCAGCACAACACTTGAACAGGACGGGTGCACCTCCCAGATACTCGCTGTCCAACACGTGTATTTATTTCCAGGCCATATTGCGCACTATATCCCATTGCATATTGCTCCTCCCCGCGCTACCCAGCCGTTCTAGCTCATTCCTCCCGCCCGTGCCGGTGGTGGCGGATATCTGTTGGCCTGCACTGTATTTTGAATGTCCCGAGCCAAAGCCTGCATCTTGCTAGTGATGGCCTTAACCTCCCTGAGCAAACACGCTGCGGCAATTACGCGGAACCCACGCAACTGCTGACGTGGGGCCATGGCTCCCGACTGGTTCATCACGGTGGCTGGTCGTGTCTTGAAGCAGGCTAGGCACATTTCCAACGCTGTGTAGTCGAGACTCCCTCCGGCTAGGATGGTAGCGGCCGTGACCTCAGGCGGCGCTGCGCGGTCTTTGCAGCGCATGCGCTTCACGATAAAGTCAAACAGGTCGTCTACCTGTGGCCTGATCTTGACCGAGGCGTCGCGCAGACGCCGCGACTGCGTGCCATCCCGGTTGAAGATGAAGCCGCAGAAGACTTCGACCTCTGAAAGCGGGTTCATGTAGTTGGGTGCAAAGCTGCGCATGATGTCTCGCATTCCTTCTTCATAACTAAAGGGGGGGGTGGCTAGTTAGTACACACATACAACAGCACACAGATGCACACTCTTCTACCTGGCAAAACCAGCGCTTCCCTCCGGAAACCAACAACTTACATATTCATCAGCTCGTATGCATCGCGCTTTTTGGTGTACCAGTCGACTTCACGCACGTCAATAGCCGCGTTGATCAGCCTGTCCACCCACATCTGCAACTTGTTCCACACCGAGTCGTTGTCTGGCTCTACATCTTTAATTTTAGTCTCGTTCCAAATGACGCGCTCGTCTACATTGCGGTATAGAATCCCCAAAATGCGCTGGGACTCGTAGTACAGGTGAGACGGCGCTATATCGTCGTCGTCGTCAAACGGGTTGGCATCTGGGTTGATTGGTGTGTCGTCAAAGACTAGCTCATTGAACTTGCACAAGCTTATGGGAGGCGAGGGTGCCATACTGCAAAGCGCCCACGGAGTTAGAAAGAGCGCTTTTGTCTAGCAAACACAATAATAGGAAAACTTACAAATCGGGCCTATATCGCGGTGCCCGCGGCATCTGATTCACATCTACCGCCAAGCCCGTCTTGGAGAAGTCTACTGCGTTAGAGTGCATCTCGGCTAGTTTCAAGCACTCTGCAGCTAGAGTGCCGTTTGGCTTCTGGTCAGCCATAATTTGATGGCGATTAGCGATAATTCCCAGCTGGTCAGTCTTCATAAAATCGACAAAAAACTCCGCCATGTCTGAGCTAGTGACATCGCGGTCCAATGTCCTTGGTGTTACACGAGGGTAATCAGCCGGCTGGAAGGTCTTTAGACCTGGTGTTTGCAGTAGATCCTGGTCCCAGATAACATTGTAAATGTCGCCATCTAGATCGCCTCCACTCAGTTGTGACGGCATATCACGGTCGCCGTGCTGGCTAAACACCACGCAGTTGGTCAGCTCCCGTAGAGGATGGCCGTCGGGCGGTGTCCGTTGCCAGGCAAACTGGATATCGCCGGGGTGGAGCGCTGGCGACCGGGTGACAATGACACGCCCAGCTACTGGGAGGTCCTCGAACATCAAGTCTCCATCCTTCTGGCTGATGGCAACATATATTTCATCTTCCCTTAGAAAGCCTGTTACATCAACAATGCCAAATAACGTGGCACCACTTCGTACCGGGATCCGCGCCTTGTTCTTAAGCATCCGCAGCTCTCGCAACACGGACATTTCCACAACACGGCGCATGAAGGTATCCTCATAGTAATTGATGCCAATCTTGTGTAGCTGGCGGATTAGAGTTGAAAACTCGAGCTTCCGGCCAATCAGCTGGTTGCGTAGAAAGGATGACGTGTTGTAGACATCCGAGGATATCCTTCGTAGCGCATCGATCTCAACGCTCTGGAGATCAATAAACCATTGGTTTGGCACACCCATGTCTTCAAGAATCTTAATCATCTGCCGGTTGAGAACAAGCCGCAGCGGCCGTGATGCCGTATCACAGATCTCAAGGTTTTCAAGATCATCCGAGTCAAACTTGACCATACTTTCAGCGCGCACACAAAACACCTTATCGCCGTTGGCAATGCGAGAATCCAGCGCAAGCATGCCTTTAGCGCCTCCCCAACGGACTTGAAAGCAGACAGGATACGTATCGTTATGGGGGATGTATTTCCAAAGAACCTCAACTGCATCAAACGAAATGGTACCAACACCATCGCTGAACATTCGAGAGCCATCAGGCGATTTAAGATCTGGGATACGCTCATGGCGGATGCCGTTGGCTTTCAGAGGCACAGAGAACGGTGTCTCGGAGAAGGCCTGGCCGATACGAGCGGCACATCGGGCAGGAGTGAGGATGTTGGCAAACTTCCCAAGGCTGCCAATGATGCGGTGGTACGTCTGGAACTCATTGTTTTCCTTATCGTAAAATGCAGCCGAGAACCATGCCGAGTGAGAGCGTAAAGACGAGTGAGAGAACCCGAGGAACTTGTACAGACGACCGGCAATTTGGATCCCAACTTCGAATACCTCCTTAAAGCGAGTCATTAGCTCCTCGTTAGAGATGCGGCCTCCAAACCGCAAATCTTCGCCGTCTTCATCGCAGAACTGTACGCGGAGAAAATAGTCGCTGTATTTGGCGAACTTCCGCAACACGCGGTTCTTGCTTTCATACTCCGGCCCATGCAAGGTCATACGCGTAGGCGTCACACAAGCCTTGTGCACCAATACCTTATCATCCATATTGCGGTTGAAAACACGGCCCATGGCCGCACGAGAGTCCAAGTCAGCCTGGACCTTCGCAAGGACGTTGAAGATAACTTTCGGGTTGAGCGATTCTGCCTCTACGTTGTTGGTCGGGTATGGGATATCGTGCATAACCTTTTTGAAGGCCTCTACTGAGAACACACCTTGTCTGAGCTGACCACCAGAGGCCTTGTGGGATTCATCCCGCAAGAGCTCCGCATTTTTGCGTGCTTTTTCCCGCAGCATTTCGGCCAAAGCAATGACGAGATCGGGCGTAAGATAGTTGTTCCATACCATTGCTTGGAGCTGAAAGCACACTGAAAAGGTCAAGTCGGTTTCCACAGCGCCATCTCGCAGAATCGACATGAGCTTAGAATACGCGTCGACAAACCACATGCTCGAGCCTGCGGGGGGCGAGACAGTCTTGAAGTCATACTGGTCGACAAGGTTAAAGAGGTCACGCTTCCGCAGCTTGCCTAAGAGATTCCGGAAAGTTGTACTATTGCCAAGGATGGCTATTTTATAGACCAAACACATGTTGGCAATGTGCGAGTGGTTTTGGATATATGGCAATGAGCTTGTCCGGACCTTCTTGTAGGTAGGGGCTCTCTTGCCCGACGATGACAAGTTCATGTTGCCAAAATAGTTCTCTAGAGTAGACGGCTGGAAGAAGCGTGGCGGGAATTGCAGGGTAAACATGAGCTCGTTCTGGCTGCTAGTTGCGACCTCCCAGATGGATGTATACACGATTTCCATCTGCGACTTATCCTCGAAATTGACAAACATTGAAACCCGGCCAAACTTGATGTTGGCTGTCCCCGTAGTCCACGCCTCGGCCACATACACCAGCTTGCCGTCAGGCATGATGTGACATTTCCCGCATGTGACAGTGCCAATAGCCATGCTAATTGGTTGGGGCATCTGGTAGTCCTGTGACTTCAAAGCAGTCTCGTATTTCTTGCGTTCCTTGGTGACGTGCTGGGCATGCATAACCTCGACTGCATCGGAGATAGGACGGCCGCGAGTAGCCACAACCTTGGCACCAACAATAACGAGTTTTGAGTGATTAGGAATCGTGGCAGGGAACTTGGACAAGAATAACTCGGCGTCTTTCTTGTGGACGAAGAGGACCCGGGCTGACGGCTTTTGGCTCATCTTGACGCAGGTGAATTCGTTGATTTGTAGCTTCTCTAGATACGGCATCAGGTTGTCAGTGACAACCTTTTGCGGGCATTGCCGCGGCACATTTGAAAGAATAACCTCCATCCCCGCTAGTGCTGTAGAGTCGAGAGGTCCTGGCGACAAGAACCCACAGACGATCCTTTGTACATGTATAGGCGTACGTCTGTTTAGAAAGCTCTGTATATGGTTATGTGGAAGAGAGACGGCTGGTTGTAGGTAGGGTTGGCAAAGCCACCGTAAGAATACAAGAGGACAAGAAGATGGGGGGATATAGATGAAGGATGATATGAGATGAAAAGAGAGAAAAAAAAGTAAAATAGATAAGAATGGGAAAAGGGCCAGGGCCCAGCACTAGGGGCCCAACGCTGAAGTGCAAGGCGGTTGCGATACGAAATTTAGTTGCGGCTGCAAACGGCTCGACAAGCAAGACGGGAGGCAGATAGATAGGTACAGAAGGAGATGGAAGCCAAAGGAGAAAGACACTAAGCGGAACAAATCAAGAACTGCTAGTTCCGACCCAACAGAATGCAGCTATCCGGATACTATATTCAAATCAAATGTGGTGGTTTCTAACTGCTTTGTGTCGCTGGCAACACCTAGGTTAGCGCACAGCTTGACTATACATGTGAGTTTACAGCAAGACTGCGTACAAGCCAAATGGGTATCAAGAGGAAGACACACTTGGGAGTAACGCTCTCCGTCTTGTGTAGTACAACGAGTGTTTCAAGTATAAAGCATCACCAAAGCCTCAACGGGCTTGTGTCTCTAAGAGGAGCGAAGCTCAGGACGTGCCTAGTGGACTGAAAATGGCGTTAGGGGGGAGATGTCGGAGCGGTAGCTTCAGGGTTGTGTGAAGGCAGGTCTGGAATTCGATCTAGGCTAACCGCCAATGAAAAAGACACAATGATTCAGGAAATACGACAGTAAGTCAATGGATCGTTGAGTTAACTTCAAATTGTTCATGCACCCAGAGTCCAAGAAAAAACCCTTAGTCTGACATGACATGAGGTACAAGAAAAAGCGGGGTTCTTTGGGTTATGTAAATTAGGGTTATGGCTGTATTATGTCAGCGCTAGTCCCCAAACCCAAATTTGTATATCATGCAAAACGTACACTCTTTGAAACATTTGTTCCTTTGGAACATGTCTACGAAGACATCTAATCTAGATGGCTTATAACTTTGGGGTATATCTAACTAGCAGGGCAATTCAAACCCCCCTTTCAAATAGACTGCCCTCTCGACCGGCCATCTCGCCGTGCTTTGCCGGACGATCCCACGCCCGGGAAGGAATCCGAATGCCGAAGCGAAGCGAAGAAAAAAAGGTGGCTTACCCCCAAAGATGTTAGTACATTAGGGTAGGTTATGGCTATTGTCTTGCTGTCTGCGGGCTCTGTTCCATCGCTATCGCTTGTTAGGGGCTGGTAGACACTTATACCCATCTTGCTGGTCAGATGCATCTCAGCGCCTCATATCGCGACATGTCTGCACCTATATTATATTTCTTGTAGAATGCTCATCTTGTCCGTCACACATGCGCAAGTCGATTCATGTCTGGACGGACCAGCAAGGCTTTAAGCCCGGTCGTGTCCTCTGTCCATTCTTTTCACTGTGACATCAAATTGCGTCCATATTAGGTCCAATAGCTTCTTCTTTCCTAGCGAGCCCAGCGGCGGCCCGGGCTTCAGCGGTTGGTAACCCTTGAGAAGGAAGGGCTTCAACAAAAAATAAAAATAAATTCCTCAAGACTGTCGTATCTCTGTAGCAAGGGATGGGCTGGCGAGGAGGGTGATTGGGGAGAGAGCTAGTCAGAGAGATATACAAAGGCTATACATAGAGGAGGGCCGGGTGCGCTACGGTGCGCGAGAGAGCCGGTGCAGCTCTCTTTTTTAAAATGATTTTAGTTATATATTTTATCTTCTTTTCATCCTACCGCTCACTATATCTGTGCCCTTCTTGTTCTCCTTCTCATCTTGCGCTTGGTTTTTCCCATAGAAAGACTCTAACAGTCTGTCATTCGTGTCACTGTAAACAGGCACATACAGACTCCTAGGTTTGACACGCATCCACCTAGGCGACGATATATACAAGTCAGCCCCGTACGGCAAAACCGATCGACACTACCACGCCACGTGCTGCCTCTACTCACTTCTCTTCCGTCAACCCATCTTGACAGCCGACAGAGCAAAATGGCCGATGCTAAAGAGTCTGAGCTGCACAAAAGAGCACAGCAAATCGCCTCCGAGTTTGACTTAGACGCCACACAAGTAAACTCCGCTGTATCACATCTAGTCCAGCACTTGAGTAAGCCCTTTCCCATAAAGTCACTCCCACCTTTCTCTCTCAACCTCCCTCTCAAGGCCTATCTTGCTAACAACACGCCGTTTTTCTCTCCTTCAAAAAAGACTCTGCCCTTAGTCATGAAAGCACTACTCAAATCCCGTCCTTCATCACCAGCCTGCCCACCGGCACCGAAAAGGGTGTATTTCTTGGTGTTGACCTCGGCGGGACGAATTGCCGCGTGTGCTCCGTTCAGCTGCAAGGAGATTCCACCTACACGCTGCTGCAGACCACCAGCGAGATTCCGCGTGTGGTCATGACTGAGCATAGTTACATGCCGCTATTCCTCTTTGTCGCGAAGTGCATCGCAGACTTCCTTGTTGACAACCCACATCTTACAAAGCCCGTGGAGGAACAAGGGCCAACCCCAGTTCTCCCGCTGCCACTGGGCTTCATCTTTAGCTTTACCTTTGAGCAGCACTCGCTCGCCCGAGGCGTCCTATTGCAGTGGGATAAGGGCTGGGCCATCCCCACTGCTATTGGCCGTGACCCATGCCAAATGCTGCAGGAGGCGGTCGACACACTAAAGCTTCCAGTGTCAGTATGCGCGCTTGCAAACGATAGCGTCGGCACTCTTCTAGCCCGCGCTTACACCAATCCAACTAGCCCGCCGACTCTGATGGGCGCTATTTTTGGCACCGGCACGAACGCAGCGTACGTAGAGCAGCAAAGAAAGATCCACAAACTAGCTTCCAGAAAGGCTTCAGACCTTGATGCAAGCTGCGGGGTGATGCTCATGAACACGGAGTGGGGCGGTTGCTTTGATGATAATACAGCCGCGCTACCCTCAACGCAATACGACCAAATCCTCGATCGCGAGTCAACAAACCCGGGCCAGCAGACTCTCGAAAAGCACGTGTCGGGGCTATACCTAGGCGAACTACTCCGCCTCGTATTGCTCGATCTAGTAAATTCCAATCTGCTGAGATTCGAGATTAGAGACAGCGAGACATGTCCGCTGCTGAAGCAGTACCATATCGACAGTGAGCTGCTCTCAGTATTGGCGGGCGACCGCAGCCCCGACCTTCTCATGAGCAGACAGGCCGTCGCTGAAAGATTGCAGATTAGTGATATCACACCGGAAGATGCAAAAGCAATGCGCACCATTGCCATGGCCATTGGGCGGCGGGCAGGACGCACTGCAGGTGTGGCTGTGGCCGGAATCATCATACAGTCGGGCAGAGTCAGCAAATTCGACGCTAAAGCGGCGCCCTTCACTGCAGAAAGCAAGATAAAAGCCTCCGAAGGCTTGCCAGTGGAGACAAAAGAGACCAATGCGATAGGGTGCGGGTCCGCCTTCCGCCTAGTCTACCGTTTGATAAAGCGCTTCTTGAAGAACAAGCCAGCTTCACCGCCATCACATCCGACAATTCCGTCAAGTGAGCTACAATTCAAAGCTCAGACAACATCCCCTGTGTCATCTCCCACGCTTTCCGACACTCAAACTGTAACCTTCTCCAGCGATTGTGGCTCTGAGACAGACACGGGCGCCATCGATATCGGTGTTGACGGTTCGCTGATAGAATATTATCCGTCTTTTGAGGCAGACCTGCGTAGTGCGTTGCGGGATGTTGTCCAGATTGGCGAGGTTGGTGAGCAACGAGTGAAGATGGGCGTGGCCAAGAATGGGTCGAGCATCGGAGCGGCTATTGCGGCTCTATACCAAAGTGAGGAGCTAGCGGATAAGATCCTAATACAGTCAGATACTACTGCCGAATAATATAGCGCTGCTGTCTTAAAGGAGGCCAGCTTTTGCCTCTTCTATTTTACATTACCTTTGTGAGCGCTTCATCTTGCATTCATGCCAGGGCTACGAGCATTACAGACGTCATTGTCAAGATGACCCAAGGGGAAAGATAGAGATCAAATTTTCCAATTCTCTCGAAAAATGGGTCCAACCGATCACCTTGCAGAAAGAAGTAGTTACTTTGAATTTCCATGTTGCGAGGGTTTGTGTAGCTCTAATCAGCGTTGCGACAAATATGTACATACGCAAATCAAAGCTATCCGCATCAAAGCCTCATATCTCAGTACATATTTTGCTCAAAACCGGAAATAGCTAATGTCAAAGAGAACTGAACTAACGCAAACATTAGTAGTACGTCGCCAGGCGAGCTTCTCCATAACAAGGCACCTCTTGGGAATAGGCCTTCCGCAATGCCACAAGCGTAGAACGAGCCCAGATAATGCAGCAGGTAGAAGCTTTATGGATGTAGTCAAAAGGGCGAGTGTACTTCCAGCCCGGTAGACTCCAAGTCTCTCATCCAGTTGGATGTCAAGTAGTCCAGCATAGGCACCTGCACGCCCAACGTAGAACTCAAGAACATCGTGATAGAATACCGGTGGTCCCAACCCCAGAGGATCAGCGTAAAAATGGTCGAATGTAGATCCGTTAAAGCTGTCTCGAGACTGTTAATCAAGACCCAATTCTAGCACATGTATTCTGTCCGAGCCAACAGAAAGCCAAACAGGAATAGAGAGCTGGGGCTTAGTCGCCTAGTGTATATATACCTATCCACTACATAAAGTAACGGAATAGACCCAGCTGTAAGCCGGGAGTACGGACTAGCTCGCATTCTCCATAAAGGCTCATTGTGACCTTTATTCGTCTTCTATGAGCCCTCGCATGAAGAAAGACCGGTGTCCATTGTGAGCTTCAATCAGTCAAGAGGAGAGGAGCCGCAAGCAACACCGCTTGTCTCTTTATTAAAGTGGGACAGTAGTCCAACCCCAGACCCTAATGGCTTGCCAAGCAACACATACTTGTATTTGTCATTCGCCTTGATATGATTTCTACCGATACCCCATATCACAGCATCACTCCCTCCAGAGGCTCAGCCAAAATGTCAATGACCACGAACACAGACAACTTCTTCCAGACGGAGTAAGCCTCTGCTCCTCTAGCTCTCACAGTTTCTCCCCCAAAGAGCCGCTCCTCTAACCGCTCTACTCCCAGTGCCACACATGCCAAAAATGCCCGGCAGCTCGCCAAGTCCAGCAACGTCTTTGGCAATCCAATCAAGCTCAAGAGCAAAGTATTAGCCCTGATATCTGATCCTAGCGCGCCTCTCTCGTCTGTTTTCGTGGCAGAATCAGCGAGCAAAGTACGCCGAGTAGATCTCGAGGTAAGAGCCCCAGCATTGAACATCTAGAGGTAGAACGCAAATGGAGACTTATCACTAGGCCTCACGTCATGCTTGCTTCAGCCTTTTCTTACACCTCCATGTCTGCATAGGCTTCGCTCTGTCCTCGTTCCAAGCTGCGATGTCATATGCTAACAGCCCCCCTCTCCTTCCTGTCTTCATTTCTATAGACAGGCTCCGTATCAAAATCATACTCTGGTCCCACAGCCCCTGTCACCTGTATTGCAGCCACCAAGACCATCATAGCAGCAGGATCGTGGGACAAGGCCATCTATCAATGGGATATTGCCACATCCAAGCCCGTGGGCAAGCCCCTACTAGGCCACACCGACTTTGTCAAGGCCCTCGCCTGGGCCAAGCTTGATGGCGTTGATGTGCTTGTCAGCGGCGGTGCTGACAGAAAGCTGATCGTATGGAATGCCCAAACCGGCGCCCAGTTGCATACCATTCAAGACTCGGCCGTAGCCATGGGCTCTCTGCAGCACCTAGTCGTCGACCCAGTCTTGACCACTGCCTCCGAAGCCGTCGTCGTTTCTGCTGGGAGTGACCCGCACATCCGGCGATGGCGCATCCGCTTAACGTCATACGAGAAAATTCGCGAACAGCACCATGGCACTACCAATTCAGAGGAACGTCCGACGATCCGTGTGCATGAGACCGGCATTTACCGCCTACATTTTGCCACGGCCAGCGGCGACGATGAGCTAGATCTCTGGACAGCCAGCGCTGACGGCACAGCCAAGTGTCTCTCCCGTACACGCAACTTCACGCCGGATGATGTCATTACGCACGGCGACCATGTACGTGCTGTCGCCGTCACAGAATTGTGGGTCATTACAGCTGGGCGCGATGAGGACATCAAGATCTGGGACAAGGCGTCAGGCAAACTGGCTTATGTGCTGTACGGCCACTACGACGAGGTGACAGACTTGCTTCTCATCACGGACCCGCGCGATCTCAGCCAGAAAGTCTGCAGTGTGAGCATTGATGGTACCGTCAGAGTTTGGCCCCTAAAACGCAAGGAGCTAGACCAGCTGGTTGAGGAAATGCACAAGGACATCACAGCTGAGGCAACGGAAGAGAATCAGGAAGAGAAAGAGCTTCTCACGGCAGAGGAAGAGGCTGAGCTAGCGGCCTTAATGGAAGACGACTAACAAAAGATCTAGAATTAATGTCCAAGATTATGTGTGTCTAGTTGAAATCGCTAGTAGCCATATTATTATACAAATCATTTTGAACTCCCATAACGCCCCGCATTAAACCTTGGTCATAGGCCCTTATACCTATGCAGCCTCGACAGCCGCCTTGTTCTTCTTTTTCTTCTTATTCTTCTTGCTTCTACCAGACTTCTCTACCACTCCAGCTGGCTTTGGCCCAAGACCAGCTGCTGAAGCCACCGGAGCCACGCCTCCTATATCCGCAGAGACAACCTCATCGGTCTTTGCCTCCAGCTCTGGTGTCTTGTTTTCTTTGCCGGTTGTCTTTTTCGCCCTTTTTGACCTTCCCAAAGCACTTCGTCCTTCTTCTTCATCACTGCTCTCAGCACCCAGCACTGCGACGTCTGCGCCTCTCTTCCTGCCCAGCTGCAGCTTTCGGCGCAAATCCTCGTCGGCGCGTTTAGCCTGCAGCACCTTATCGTCTGGCTTGCAGCCAATACCGGAATTGTGCTGTGGCAGATTACGTAAATCTTCAGTCTCGGCAGCACGCACCTTTTCAGCGTACTTAGACTGCTTGCTGGATCCACTGGCGCTGTTGTTTGTAGCCGGCGTTTTGCGCAGGTTGAAGCTGGTTCGGAGAAGGCTTGTCCGTAGAGCAGCAGCGTTTGATACTACTGCTGCACTTATGGCAGCCCCGGCGGCGGAAGTAGACTCGGGTATGTCAATAGCCATGGCTATGAGAAGAGTGAAAGGACCGTAGGCAGAGAATACACCAGTAGGCGATAATTGAGTCGTTTCTCGTGTCAGGATGATTTCTGTGGTTAGACTTACGTCCACGCAGAGTAACAAAAGGTGGGAAATAAACTTTTAGGGCAAACAAGAACAATGTCAAAGGTTTGAAAAGCACAAGAAAGAAAATATTGACGTCAAAGTTCTTGTATAAACCCTATTTATTTAGCTACAACCCTAGCAATCGGTGCTACCCGCTTTGTTCAGCCTTGTCGCTATTAGAGATTATATTGCCGGTGTTTTTTTCAACAGGGCTTAAATAGACCTAGCCTTGTTAGGCGCGTCGCACGCGTTGTCGAATTTAGCCCTTCGTGATGCCTCTAGCTAGGGTCTCAGTTACCACCTACACCTACACAGTTGCGAGCAGCTCTACTACAACATTTCTATTCTGCCCCAAAAGGCTTGTATCTTTGCCCTACTTGTATAACGCTGCACTGCACTTTCCTTCCCCATAATTGCTACTCATTAAGCGCCATGTCTGACGATGAGATGGATATCGATGTCCCGGCCGTGAGCTTCCACGCCGATGCTCCCAAGGGAAAACGCAGTGCGGCCAATCTCCCAGTAGAAGCTCAGGATAGTCTCCCATGGTGAGTAAGACTAAGTCTCTGTCCACATTGCTTGCAAGAAGTGCTAGCTCTAACTGCTGTATAGGGTTGAAAAGTTCCGCCCCGCATCTTTGAGTGACGTCTCCGGCCACCATGATATCCTAGCTACAATCAATAAGTTTGTCGAGACCAACCGCCTACCGCACTTACTTCTCTACGGGCCACCTGGAACAGGAAAGACATCCACAATCCTAGCTTTGGCGCGGAGGATATACGGCAGTGACAACATGCGGCAGATGGTGCTAGAACTCAACGCTTCAGACGACAGAGGCATTGAAGTGGTGCGTGAGCAGATCAAGACCTTCGCTTCAACAAAGCAAATCTTCAACATGGGTGGCACCTCTAATAACAGTGGCGGGGCATCTCGTGGCATGGCGGGCTACAAACTTATTATTCTCGACGAAGCTGACGCCATGACCAACACGGCGCAAATGGCCCTGCGCCGCATCATGGAAAAGTACACAACTAATACTCGCTTCTGTATCATCGCCAACTACGCACACAAACTCTCCCCGGCGCTGCTCTCGCGCTGCACACGCTTTCGCTTCAGCCCGCTCAAAGAGGCAGATATCAAACTACTAGTGGACAAAGTGGTAGAGGAGGAGGGTGTCAAAATCCGGCCTGAGGCTGTCGAGGCATTAGTCAAGCTAAGCAAAGGTGATATGCGTCGAGCACTGAATGTGCTGCAGGCATGCCACGCATCAAGTAAGTCAAAATGTCAAAATCCAAGCCAACCTGGTGTATTACAAATGCGTATGGGGCGTCCGACATTAGAGACAAATACAGGCTCATGTCATAGCATCTCACTCGCACAGGCACGGATAGTACGTAACTCAGATTATACTAACAGCTTTTATCTGTTGCCTCTTTTCCCAGGTGCTCCTCTTCAGCTACGTGGCGGCCCCAAAATTGCTGAAAGGGACATTGAACGCGAGCTGATCACTACCGACACTATCTACACATGCATAGCAGCACCGCCGCCCAACGCAATTCGCGAAATAGTTGACACACTGCTCGGCACAGCCGATGTGACCGCATGCCTAACCACCATCAACGCCATAAAAACGACGCAAGGCCTAGCCCTAGCCGACATTGTCACGGCACTGGCTGACGAGCTGACTAAGCTAGAGGTAGCTCCCGAGGCCATGATTACGTGGCTGGATGGACTGGCAGACGTTGAGTACCGTATTGCCGGCGGTGCGAACGAAACGATCCAGACGGGCGCTTTAGTCGGTGTGATTCGTAGCGGAGTCGAACTTTCAGGGCGGTGAGCCTAATAGGGGGCGGGAGATGAACCCATGAAGGGCAGGGGAGAACAGAGAGAACCAACAGGGCGTGTTTGTCGTTTAGACAGCATTTGGTTCTTTTTTTTCCTCGTGTTTACTGTACTGCGCATATGGCAATGCAATCTTGGTTATGCTAATACGGTGTGAAATGCATAGAATACTCACCACGTTGCAACATGAATAAGGGGACCCCATATTGAATCACAAATCCACAAAATGCCAAGAAAGATAACAAACAACAGGACAAACTCCTTCTGCATCGTGCAGTGGTGGTGGGTGCACCGTGCACCGACAATAATGCGTTAGTTTCCATGCTGGCCTTCTGGGCACCCCAGTAACAAGATGCAAGCATTGAGGCAGAAGACAGAGCCCCGAGGCCAAGCCAAGCCGGGGAGAACGAAGAATACTAGAGAACGAGCCGAGCACAGAATCGATGACAAGGAAGAATCCATAGGCAAGAAGCGCCAGCCAACGAAAAGCTAAAATAAAAGCACGGACAGCGAAGTGAGAACTTGCTATGATTCAGGATTTCAGGGACTTTGGAGGATGGGGGATGGGAAGAGGGTGATCCCACAAAGTGGAAATCAATAAGTCTCTGGACTAGGTTGGCTAGGTCTGGGTCCATAAGGCTGTCCCACACGTTGGCTGGCTTTCCAGCTCACTGTGAGGGCATGCGCTGTGGACTTTGTAATGTTCAATACGTTGCGGTTTTTAGCGAAAGGGAAGCCGCAAAGACCTTTGTTCTTGTATGATGTAGAGGTTGAAAGGTATGGGCTTTTTGGAGATGCTGATTGGAGGATGATTATGTTGCCCTAAGGGAAAATCAGGTCTCTCATCATGCAATGCCTCTAGGGGCCGTTTTTGGAGCCCCTTTCCAATGCCTGAACGGGTAGTCCTCTTGCCGTTTCTTTCAACCGACTGGTTGTCTTGGATTTAGGGAGCGTTGCAGTGTTGTGTTTCGTATGTTCTGCATGCTGCTAGGAGGGAAAAATAATGAATGAAAAATAATGAATGAAAAATAAATAAAGTAAAATCACATAAAATCACATAAAATTGCTTTGTAATCTACAGCTCGTTTCCCCTTCTTTGCTCGGCTTTCCCCTCCCCCTATCCCAAGTACTGGTCTCCATATAGATAAGAATTGAGGCAAGAACGGAAACTGCCAACTATATGGGTTGTGTTTCTTTCCAATTCTACGTTGCTTCCTCACTTGGCACAGCCGACGTCAACGGACACTGTCATTCTGGCATTTGGCTGTGTTATCGTCTCGCTTGTCCGTTCTCTCAAATCTCAGCTCGATCTTAAATAATATCCCCTTGTATATACACGATCTGCAAACAGCAAGCTATACATAGACATAGACATACTGGTGCTGCTGGCTCAGGACAAATAAATCATGTGGCGGTGTATTCACAGGAGAACCGTATTCGTCTAAATACATCGACCGACAGAAAATATTGCGCCATGGCATCAATTGATTGTTGCTTTGTGGGATGGGATCGCCGATCTTTTGGATGCAGAATAAGCGCAGGTTAGTTGAGAAGCATGGATGTGTGGTATAAAGACCGCCAGCATGAGCCCTAGAGTCCCTCCTCCCTCCCCTTTCCCTCTCGGTATTTTTAAGTTTAATCATCGGAAAATCCCAGGCAGAGGCTTATAGCCTTCACTACTGTAGTCTCGTCCGCTATCTAGCGGATGCCGGCCAATATTAGAAACGCGGATCAAGCTCGGCCATCTGTTCTTTCAAGCTCTGGGGTTTCTTTTGTCCGGAAATTTAAGGTCCCCTTGCAAGGAGAAGGTATATGGTTTGTAGTGTTTCATATTATTTAACAAGAGGCTGTACCGAGCTTCATGGGTTAGGTCAATGCAGCGCAACGTCCAGTGTGTTGTAGTTATTATGTGTCATTCATTATACACTACAGATCAGGGCAACGTTGCAGGTACAGAGGCCCCTATTTACGTAGATACATGCCCATATGTATCTCACAATCATGCCATGACTCGCCTCTGCTGTATCGCTGCACTCGTCCGCCCAAGAGATCACTTAAGTCCGTACCGATCTACCCAGACCCGAGCTACTTCCCGGCGGTAATGGCAACGACAGAGGCGGGGGAGGCAAAAGAAGCAGAAACGTGTTAGTCCCAGAAACAAAATACCAAGCTATTTAGAAACCCACGCATGTCTTTGCTTTCTTCGTCCTTGTCTCCTCCCTTTCGCCTTGTCCGCTATTTTTCTCATGGCCTTTGTCTCTGCCAACCTGTGCCGTCGCGTAATCAATCCCCATCCAGGCGCCCTGTTGTCTTTGCTCTTAGCCTGCGGAACACGAACTGACGCAGCTCAACGTAAACATGAAGATAAATTGAAACGACGGTCTGACGGCAAACTTGCCACAGAAGCAGCCGCTTTTTGTTTCGTACATTCAGTGTGTCTCTCTCTATGCTGGCTTTTTTTCTTTCTTTATCTCGTTTACCGTGTTCTCATGCCTATTCTCGTCTTGT
Source organism: Ceratocystis huliohia (assembly GCA_038382965.1). NCBI lineage: Eukaryota > Fungi > Ascomycota > Sordariomycetes > Microascales > Ceratocystidaceae > Ceratocystis > Ceratocystis huliohia. The sequence goes on along the minus strand of JAXCEX010000085.1, from coordinate 43,055 downwards.
AATAACCCTAGAATAGCCTTACATGTAACCCTGTAAAATACAAGCAGTCTAAAAAAACAGTCAGCCCAGGAGCTACTAGCACGGTAGCATATTATCCATCTTTCTCTGCATGCATGTACACAAAACACGAGACAAAAGGAGGAGATGGGTACTACTGAGAAGATGGGACGGACCATGCTTGATCAGGTTACATGCTGTTGCTGATCCTTTCCTTCTGTTTTCAGGGGCTCGCTTTGGTCCTTTCTTCTTTTCTGGCCTGTTGCTTTGCCTTGTTCTTGGTTGTTTTCTTGATGTTCAAAGCCTTTTCCGCTCGACAACGTCTCTATTAAGACGTGTTTTGTGCTACTACAAGCCAGTGGACTCGCAGCTGGTGCTGTAGCTATGCCTTGCTTCAGGCTTCATGTCTACTGTAAAGTCTTGATTTCAAGGCATAACCCCGCTATTTGCTGCTGCATGTCGTCCCCTCATGCCCTATTTCAATTGTGCCTGCCCCGCCGTGCCCAGGACTTGGCTGGCTATTCTTTTTTTGTTCTAGAGCCGGCCTATACGAGTAGCCGGATTGTCTTATTGTCCACAACCCCTTGCTAGAGGGTGCACTGAAGCAAGTAAACTGTTCCGCTTTTTGCCTCGCTCTTTATTTGCTTGTTTTCCTGGTTCTTGCTGCTTTCAAATTTTGCGAAATTGTGTTTGTGGCCTCTTCTCCTTCCTGTTTCTGTTCAGTCGTGCCCTCTAATGACTGTAGACCGCCTTCGTCAAACACCAACTGGTGGGCCCTGACCCAGCCGGCAGAAAAAAAAGAAAAGGCACAAGGCTTACTTTGCTGTATTGAATGTTTGTAGATAACTTCGCCCAATATTTTCCACCTCGATTTTCCGCACGATTGACTTATTTGCGCTTCTTTTTTCTTGCTTCTCCGATCTGTTCTCAGATCCACGCCCCTTGTTTTGAATGAACGGGGGCCCTTGCACAGCTCCCACTCTCCATGGCCGTTTTTTGTTGTCTGGCTATTTTGGGACGTTAATTTCCCCTGTCTTGTCCCTGCTCTCTTAGCGTTTAGCTTTGCTTTCCCCTATCTTCTCTCTTTATTTTCTACATCCCATCCTATAGACTGGGAGTGGATAGACTGGGGCTTTGGAAAGCTAAAACTGAGCTATAAGAGGAAAGTGAACCGACCTCTTGACTGAGCTTGGTCTTCTGATTTCTACTTTAATCTTTGTGCTTCTTTTCTTCATCGTGTCTTCTGTTCTTCTTCTATTCTCCACCTTCTTTTGCTTGGTGTTGTGTCTGTTGCAAACACTTTGGTGATTCTCGTTGTCCTATTTTTCTTTTCATTTTCATTTTCATTACATATTTTTTTTTTCGGTATATACACTGGGGTTGTTTTTCACAGTAGCGTTCCCCCCTCTCCTATAATTGCCTACGACTCATTTGGATCATTAAATACTTTTCACCATGGGCCTATCAGCGGATAGCCTTCCGGCTATGCCACGCACCGTTCTCCTGATGCTTTCTCGGAGAAGGGTCATGGTAATGGTCTTGCTGGTTATAATGCTCATGGGATTCACTCTCGCTCCTAACAGCTTTATCCCTAGCAACCTTGCTGAGAGCTCTGCCGCAGCACCGGCTCACCAGCAACCACAAGACGGAAGCCATTCGACTCATGAACAAAAGCCCCAGACTACCAGCATTCAAAGCCACAATGGTGCCAATCACGCTACCTCTGCTGCCGCGGCTAGTCCTGTCGCTACCGAGAATGCGCTCATTCCCCAGAACCTAGACCAGCCAGCACGCCGTCTGGACCCCGTCTGTGATCACTTCCCCGATACTAGCAACATCCTTATAATTATGAAGACGGGTGCTACTGAATCCTTCAGCCGAATTCCCACCCAGCTGCTGACTGTTCTCCGCTGCATTCCCGAGTACTTTATCTACTCTGATATGGAGCAGACCATTTCGGGCTTTCATGTGCGCAATGCTCTGGACACTGTCCTGCAAGAAGCCATGGACGAAAACCCCGACTTCGACCTGTACCGCCGCCAGCAGCAGTGTGTGATTGATCAGGACACGTGCAACGCCGACCAGAGCGGCAGCCACAACGGTGCATCTGATGGCTGGAACCTTGACAAGTACAAGAACATTCACATTGCCGAAAAGGTTTGGGCCATGCGTCCCAACTACGATTGGTACATGACCATTGACGCCGACACCTACGTTATGTGGCCCACCCTGATGCAGTGGCTTAAGACATTGGATCCCAAGCGTCCTCAGTACCTAGGAAATGTCGCTCTGCTGGGCAGCTTCCCATTTGGTCACGGTGGTAGTGGTTACCTGCTGTCCAAGGCTGCTATGGAGGAATTTGTCGGAAAGCACCCCGGTGTCGCTAACGACTACGATGTGCCCGTAAAGTCTGTGTGCTGTGGTGACTACATGTTCGCGCAGTCAATCAAGGAAAAGGTTGGTCTTGACATTCAGCAGATGGTAAGTTTTTTTTTCCCCTCTTTTCCCGTAATTTCTGCCGCTATCCCTGATATTTCAAAAACCAGAACTTTAAAAACAATGTAGGGTGAATATGCTAACAGCTTTCTAGTGGCCTACCATCAATGGTGACAAGCCTTACACCATGGCCTTCAGCAGATCGCAGTGGTGCCACCCCATCGTTACCATGCACCATATGAACAGTGAGGAGGTGGCAACCTTCTGGGACTTCGAGAGCTCTCAGTACAATACTACCGACGACGTCAAGAACAAGCCTATGCTCATCAAGGACATCTACACCAAGTTTGTCGCTCCTCGAGTCAAAGAACGCATCGACATTTGGGACAACATGAGCGATGATATCCTCCTGTTTGATAAGAACGACGAGCGCACTCACAAGTGGCAGGACTGGGAAATCAGCCGCATCCCCAAGGATGAGGAAATGACTCCCGCTCTCCGCGATGCCTACCACTCGGTCGAGAACTGCAAGGCAGCTTGCGATAGCTTTGGCGACTGCTTCCAGTGGCGTTTCCACAACGGCTTGTGCTCGTTCTCACGCTCGTTCCGACTGGGCCGGCCACACCATGACGACGACCAGGGCCGATGGGTCAGTGGCTGGAATTTGTCGCGTATCCAGGATTTCATTGACCGCGAGAGTGAATGCACCTCCATCCACTGGCCGTCGCCATCCTTCTAGGTTGTGGGCAAATGATGAAGTTGATGTCAGAAAACATTATATGATATAAGAGAAGGCCTTGACGACTGGCCTGGTAGAGTCTAGACCGGAGAAATTTCGCCGGGGGTGGAGGTGGTTATGTTTATGTTTTTTTTATTCCGTGATTTGTATAGCATCTATGTTGGATCTCGAGACCAACTGGGGACTGGCGAACCTGGCGTTGATCTACTTGTTTTGTTACTGTTTATTCTATTTCTTCCCCACACATCTGTGTTACATCTTTTTGCCTTTTTCATTGCATGAGGAAATGTGGCAAAACTTTGGTTTTCTTTTATATTATTGCTCGATGGGAATGTAGAATGTATGCTCAAAATCCCTATTTTACGTATAACATAATTACCGCTTTTCATATATTCTTGTTCTATTTATTCCAGTGTCTTGCGCCGTTTCCAATGTGTCCTCGTACTGCATCGGCAGTGGAAGCGGAGGCCTCGCCGAGATCGGGTGGGGGTAGAAGCTAGGTGAGCCGAGGTAACCTCGTGTGTGTGGTCCTGTAAGAGGGCAGAGTTTGTGTTCTGCTGCTGTGTATGCATACGCCAGGTGATCAAATCGATGAAGGATGGCAAGAACCCAGGGACATGCGCCAAGTCACATCCGAAAGCAGAATGGCTTCGTCCGGGTGCAGCTCTATCGGGTGCATTGGGGAAGTGTCGTTTGCAGCACGGATATATCAAGAGTGAGGTGAGAACAGTACTGAAAAAAGAAGCTTGTGGAGAGGAGAGTACATACTACAAGTTGGGTTTTGTGCTGCTGTTGTCCTGTGGATTGTTACGCAAGAGCGCGCCGATTCTGGTAGTGGTGGTGTGTTGTGCCGTGCTAAGAATCACGTCAAAAATTCACAGGATCTATATGCAGTGCGAGAGAATAGAATGGGGAGACAGGTATCCAAAGAGGCAAGCACCAGTTGGGGTTGATAGATTGATAGGTTGATGGGTTGAAGGTAAGTGGTGATATTAATGTTACACGGGCCGGGGGGGTTGGCCCTTGTGTTACTTCAGATTTATTAGGAAGGGCAACTAACAAGCATTAGATAATGTACGATTTATTTAACGCAGCTTGGGCTTTCTTAATATTCAAGGAGTGGGAGCAAGGCAAGATGGGAAAATTGTTGTAGTGCCGAGGAGACTTCTTTGGACAAGCGAAGGAGAGTAAAAGAAATGATGTGATGGAGAACAACATGGGTTGTTGCTGAGAAATGGCAAAGACGGTCCAAGCTAAAACAAAAAAAATAGCTATATTAATGTGGTGCGGGACATCAGAAGATTAGACACTGGGGGCGGAGAATGGAAATGGGTAACGAAGAGCGAGGAAAACAATAGGCAGGCAGCCGAGGCAAAGAAAAAAGAAAGCAACCAGACTTAAAAACATGCAGATGTCGGTTAGATATGCAGGAGGAAGGGTAGGTATGAGGGGAGGACAGAGGTGTGTGTTGAATGTTGGGTAAATCACTAAGCTGACGGTCTTGGCCTTCGCCTTAGCTAGGCTGTAATGAAAACAGAGCCAAGCCACTGAAGACAAAGAAGACAGGCACAATCAGGCAGGCAGCAATAGTAAGAGACGAGAAGGGTGAAGTCTTGGGAAATTGCTTGGCTGTGTTTTGGCTTTTTTCCATGTCTGGGCGACAAGCAGGATATTTGGAATTAACAAGATGTTGATATTCCACCTCTTCGCCCCTTCCTTGCTGTTCTTTGATGTTTTCTTTGCAGATGTGATCTGTCTTGCCATGTCTTCTCCTATTCATTCTGCTATTGCAATGGTATAGAATCAAGGGAAAACAACTGGCGCTTGAGTAACAGGCTACTCCTCGGCTCTCAGACTCCCCCACCTCAACACGAAGGAGCAAAAAATAAAAATAAAAGGGGAGAAAATTAAAAAGAAAAAGCAAAGAAAAATTCGGGTTGAGAAAATGGGCAAGTTAGAAGACATTTACACAGCCTGCTTTGCTGTCCTGTCCTGTCCTGACCTGACCTGCCTGTCTTGTTCTTGTCCTGTATGGCTTTGGCCTGGCCATAATCCTTGGCCCTTGGCCCTCGGCCACCCCTGCATTCCCTGCGTCATTCGAAGGGCAGAGAGGGACTTACACGGACGGACAAGGAATAAACAAAAAAGCGACGCAACAATGAACAAGGAGGTATGATTATGGTGGGCTGCCTCTTTTGCCATATTAGAGAAAATACTCGGCAGAATAATAGCGATAGACCGCACGATGCTGTCTTCTTATTCTTACTGGATTGGTATTACCGATAGCCTAGATGTGACGTGACTTTCCTTTCTCCTTTCACTCTCCACCCTGCAATCGAAATGAAGCCATAAAAAACTCAGCATTGAGTCCGGCCTTTCATAACTGGTCCGTCTTCTTCGCGGTTCTTGTGGTCTTCCTCTTTCACCAAGGCCCAGAGACCAAACCTGAACCATTGAATTTGCCCACGCCGGCCTTTCTTGCACCCCTCCCCCTCTCCTCTCCTCCCAAAGCAAGAATCCAGCGGCTTAGCACTGCCTCACTCAGCCAAGAAAAAAAGAGCGTGGGAGAAAAGGGTTTAGCTTTCGTATACAGTAAACACACTAGCCAATATTGCACTGTTAATCGCTTATTGGTAGCATGTTAAAGGAGCAGTGCCAAGACAGTGCGAGCGAGCGTGGATGTTAAAGGAAGAAGGGTTAGGCCACTGGACACGGTAGGGTTTCTTCTTTATTCGGCAATTATTTCAGCGAGTAGTTGCCTCTTTTTTCCCTTTACATCCTACTTGCTTTCTCCGGAAAGGTAAACGAGATAAAATCTCGTAGCAGTTTCTTTCTTTGAACATGAAGGAAAGAAAAAGAAGAACCGGAAGAACCAGAAGAATTCTGCCAGGAAGGAATGAATAAAAATCAAAGGAAAGCAGAGGCAAAAGACAGAAAGAACGTCGATCCGTGCCTGCTTGTCTCTTTCTTCGGCAAGTAGCTGCCTTTTTATTCCCTCTTCTTCTCTTCTTCTCTCCCCTTTCCTGGCTTCCCTCTATATTTCCTTGATCTTGTCTCGCTTTGTGACTCTGTGCCTTCTTTTGGGATCGGTCAGCGGCAGATTGGGAATGGGAATGAATGGGTAGGGGCGAAGACAGGGCAAGGAAGGAAACAGAAATATGGGTGCCTGTAGGGTGGGTTCTCACAAGCAAGAAAAAAAGAAGCAGAAAGAAACACCCACCCACAAAGCTGGGACACGAGGGGTCCCAAAACTTTGACTCGACTTCACTGTCTACCTGTTGTTTTGCCCGATCTTTTTCTTTCTTTATATATGTCTTGTTTTATATGTTGTCTCTGATTGTGCTGTGTGCAAGTTTGTCAGTCAGCTCTTCTTCCTGCCTTTCGTCTTTCTTCTCTTCTCTCCTTCCTAATATCTTCTAATATACCTGCCGTGGCTGTTATGTTAATGGTGTATGTGCATTCATGCTTCATGTTAGCTCTGCTCTAGCTCTAGCTCTAGCTCTTGCTGTGCCTTGCTGTGTTGTCCATCGTCGTGTGCCGTTTCCCTGTGCGTTGTTTCTTCCTCCGGTGATTGCCTTTGTCGTCGTCTTCATCTTGTCTGTTTCTTCCTAACCACGAGGAGTCTTTTCTTTTTCTTCTCTCCGTCTCCTTTTCTGCCACTGTCTCTACCTTTCTTCTTCTTGCTGCATTCCTTAGCTTCTTCTTGTACTTCTTCCTCCTTCTCTTAGCCCCCCATCCCCCCCCCCCAATCCCCCTCATCTGTTGTCTCTTTCTTTTTACTGTGCCTTCTGGTCTCCTCATTCACGCCCTTAGGCTTTACCATCCCTCCTTGCGAGCCTTGTTTTCTTTATTAGCCGCCCGTTCTTGTTCTTGGCCTTGGGCCTTTTTATTCTTGCACTGGGTCCTTTGTTTTTCTTCCCTCTTCTCCTGTCCTTTCTTCTGTTTGTTCGATTTCTGTCCCCTTCTTTTATATCTTGCCTGGTTTCGCCACTCAACCTGCTGTTTAGTCCAGGAGTGCCACGTTGATACGCTACTACGCTGTCCTGTTTTGCTTGCTTGTCCTGTCTATCTGTCTGGACTGCCTTGCCTTATCGGATCAACTAACTCACCAACTGACTGGCTCCCTTTACAACTTTAGCGTCGGCCGAGATATACATGAACTTCGCCTGCACCATACAGCTAGCTATACATCACCTCCTACACATTTTACACTACATACTACATTCCGTGCATTATACACCCACTGTACCCCATGAAAACTACATATCGGGCTGGCCTGCTGACCGTGACTTACACCATCACTTACTGCCTTGGCAACACGTAACGCCCGTCTTCTGCCCTGCACATCCAGAAGAGCTGACATAGACTCAGTCATACAAACACACACAACCGGTTTCTTTCACCAGCTGTCCCATCAATCAATTCATCCACCATCAATCGCTCCCCCATCCCCTAGCCCGTCACAACAGGTTCTTTGCCTCTCCGCCTTGTTCTCCTCTAAAACTCATTGTGGCGTACATCTTGGCCTGGTTTTGTCATAGCACACCAAAAACCTAGCTTTCCTCCAACACCAGCTCTAGATTCTGTATTTGTTTTTACTCCGCTCTACCCTGCATCTTTCCATTTGTCCTTTTCGTGTTCCATTTCCCTTCCATTTGCCTCCGCTCCTGGCTCATTCCCTTCCTACTACCACTCCACTGCTCCAACGCACGCCTAAAACAAGCTGTAATCAAGACAAAAAATAAATCCAAGAAAAAAAGAGCGGGAGAAAATAGCCGCCTCTTCTCAAGGATGCCGCTCCCTAAATCCGCTCCTGCCGGCGTCTCTTCCTCAACCCATTTGACCATCCCAGACTCCACTTCTTTTGACCCGGCCCTTTCTCCGTCTCCCTCCCCGTCTACCCCTAGCGGTCGACCGCCAAAATGGACAGTCTTGTCAATGTGGACGTTGATCATGGCGTATATGAATACGCATCTTAGTTTGTTTGCCGTGCTTAAGGTTGTGGAGGCCTTTGCGCGGGATCCTAGCGATGTGCCCAAGTAAGTTGAGTTTTTCTCTCTCCCTCTCTCTTGCTTCACTTAATATCCTCCCCTTTTTCTTTCGCCTTCAAAGGCAACATCAACTTCACCAGCTAACAACCTGCCTGCCACAGAGAAGAGTCTGCACATAAAAAGATCAGTTCTACTGCCGGCAAAGAATTGCGTTGGGCCCGAGCTAACGATGTGGCCGATGCCTTAAGTCGTCTCAAGTCTCTGGTCCTTTCGCCGCTCTTTCTTAGCCGTGTGCGAGAGGCCGGCCACTCCCTTCCGTTAAAAGCCAAAAACAAGGATAACAAGTCACATACCGCCAGCGTGCAAGAGGTGAATGATGATGACAACGAAGACAAACGCACTACTAGAGATATTCAAGGGGGGGCTTCCAGAAACTGTAAACCTTTGCTTAACACGCAGTTCGAGTGCGAGTTTGGGCTGTCGCAGCGTTCCAATACGGAGCTGTCTATCATGACAACAGAGTCTGTGGAAAACGGTATTTCACAAATTAGCGAATCTCTGCCCGACCAGGTGCATAAGGATCCGCTGGGCCGCGTGTTCATGAAGTACCTGTATATCCTCATCACTCACATCACCTTTACACTGAGCGCTAATGTTCACCACCGACCCAAGCTCGAGTCGCCACTAGAGGCTGACTCACAATACCGTGACAGCTGGGCTCACGACCCAGACTCGCCTGAAGATTTGGATGCACCACCCCCTGTGCCGTGGGATCTGCTGCGTCCTATGGATCCTAATAGCCTGGAACTTTCGGCTTCAAAGTTGCAGTGTCAAGGGGCAGAGACCCCAGACCATAAACGTAACCAGTGCCCCTGCCACTTATTGCCTGCTTTGCAGACCTCAGTCTGGGTGCAGGCTATCGACTCAGCACAGGGCCTAACGCCCTTTGCAAGTCTCGTACAGAGTAGCGATGTGGGGCGTTTTTCCGGCTTGATTGACTGCTTTGGAAATACAGCCTTGCATATGCTGGCGTTAGGAGATGCCCAGCACCACATGTTGCTGCAAGCAGTGATTTCGCACCAGGAGCTCGTCGGCCATATGAACAGCATGGGCCAGAGCTTTCTGCATCTGCTCAGTCCTACTTGGCTTAATGACGCGGCTGCCCTCGAAGTTTTACTAGAGCCGCTAGCTGGCGACACGCGCTTGTTTTATGCGTGCGATCACTACGGCAGGACTTTTATACATTTGCTGGCTGAATATGCCAGACCAAGTGCTGAGATGAGCCGAACTTTGAGCCGGATTATGCTCCGGTTTAACGTCGAGCTCTCCCCTGATGCCTTTGGCTTGCATCCAAAGACAGGCAATAAGCGCACATCGCTAATGCCGCAAGTCATGGACATGTTCCCCAAGCTGGACATGGCTTTTAACAGCGAGTCGAAGCCAGTCGCTTCTTGCAGCGTGAACGGCATTGACCGTGGGGTAAATGCTGATGGCACCGACATAGACTCTTCACTAAAAACTCTCAGCGATGAAGACTTTTTTGCCCACGCCCACCGACGCAGCGAAGACTATGTTGCAACACACACACGACTTCTTTCAGTCGTTTCCAAGGCTTTCGTCGACCCAAAGGCCCAGGACGAGCGTGGGCGGAATGCACTGCACTGTCTTGGAGCGGCCATTACTAGTGTGCAGACCATGCGTAGCGAACAAGCCGAAATTGCTGCAGGGAGCATGCCACGCAAACGCAAACACAGTCGATCCAATGTGAGTGTTAACACAGTCCCTATAGCCGCTGGCAGCCCGCCACAACCTGCTGTATGGATCTCGCCCAATTCAGCGGCCGCAGCACCGCCAATTGTCAAGCCCAAATCCCCTGTGGAGGAAGAGCTTGAGTTAGAAGACACAAGCAAAGAGCGGATGAAGCAACGCATCGAGACCACCCGCAACTTGCTCAGTCTTGGCGTCGACGTCAATGCCTACGACCATCGCGGCAACACGCCACTAATGGCCTTTGTTGCCAATAGCCTCGAATCGTCCGCCGACCGGTCTAGCCCCCGTACTCTAATCAAGTTGCTTGTTGATGGTGGCGCTGCTATCCATGCTCGCAACCGCAAGGGTGAGACAGCCCTTCACGTTGCCGTGCGGCGTGGCAACAAGCTGGCAATGCGTGCCCTCGTCGAGGCCGGGGCCAATGTCCACGTGCGAGATGGCTTCGGTCGTAGCGTGCTTGACGTACTCGATGAAAAGTTCTACTCAGCTCAACGAGAGGGGCGTCAAGTGCACGTGCGGGAAATCGCCCGCTTCCACGTGTGTCGGGCTATCTTGGCCGGCAGCGCCATGGGTGCCAAGCAAAACCCCACAGCCTTGGAGGAGTGGAGTAGCTCAACCCTGGGATCGGCTAGAGAAGCCAAAAGTCGGCGTAAACTGGCCGGTGCGTTGAAGAAAAGTCCGAAAGTGGCTTTGGAAGACCATTCGGAGGACATTGGTGGCGACGAGGATCACGTGCGCCAAAAACGACGCATAAATTGATGTTGATACGAAGCTAAAGATGATGATAGATTTCCTGTTTTTGCCTTGCTAATTTTTGAGTGCTTACGTGATGTAATCACGTGATTATCCGTGTCTGCGCGTACTTTCCACATGTTTGCAATAGTGTGATGAGCGCATGCTCTCTATCCTAGGCCGTTAAAATGCTGCACAGCGTTCGTTTGGCTTCCCTTCTCTTCCCTTTCACTGCCTTTGTGATGGCGATGTAGTTATACAGTGGTACGAATTCTTCACTATGTACAGCTCCCTCCAGTAGCTACTGCCATCATCATACAAAGTCTTTAATCGCCTCCCAGAACGCTACCGCGTCTTCAGTCATTGGCAGGTGGCCAGTGTTGGCAACCGAGCGGAATTCGGCTTTATCAAAGCCTATCTGCTTTTCATACGCCTTCATTATGGTCAGAAACTTGCCTCCCGCATCGCCGTCTCCGGCGATAAACAAGGCGGGCACCTTGCAAGAGCCCATTTTGGGCTTCAGATCATATTCCCAAAGCGCCTGGCATCCGTAACGAAAGCCAGTCAGATTGTTCTGGCCAACCATCTGTGTCATCTTGTTGACGACGGCTGTCTTCTCCATTGACACTGGGTGGAACCAGCGCTGAACTGTTGCCGGGGCCAGCTCGTGCTTAATTCCATTGCCGCCATCTGCCTCAGCAATGGCTGTGCGTTCTTTCCAGGCTGCAGTATTGGATGCACTGCCACAGACATTGAAGTCGCAAGCAATGTACTTGGCTAGTCTCCGCGGGTGCCGGATGGCGAAGTTGAGCGTTGTTACACCGCCAAGGGACACGCCAATCAGAACGTGCAGCTTTTCGATGCGCAGGGCATCAAGCACACTGGCTAGATCGTCAGCCAACTGATCAGCGCTGACGGGCACTTCTGCAGGCAGCTCTCCTCGCCCACGGTGGTTATATCTCAAAATGCGCAGATCAGGGCGCTCCTTCTTGAGGATCTCAACAAAATCGTCCCACATATGTAATGAGGTCAGCAGCGAGTTGCAAAATGCCACAGTCGGCGCATCTGGGCTAGGATTGCCCTCCAGCTGGAATGGAATCACTAGGCCGTCGGGCGCAATGACTGTGGATTGCAGATTGCCAGAAGGGCCGGGCACAGTGACAAGGCTCTTCCCATCTGCTGACACAAACTCTGGTGAATCGGAAGGGAGAGCCGCTAAATGGTCCAGGTCACGCGGCGCAGGCCCAAAGACATAAAAAAGTTTCATGGTCCGCACCGAGGCAGCCACGATCCCATCTCCCTTGGCTGCCTCAGTCGCTGGGTTGAAATTGGTGCTCTCATACTCATGTAGAACTGCAAATCTGTTGTCTTGAGCGGAATCACCGTCGTCTTGCACCGTCGAGGTGCGGAAAAGCCGGGACCTCAGCCAGCTCACATCCTTGGCCAGCAGTGGGCCCCGCACGTCAGAAAACGCTTGGATATAGTTATTGACCGCAGCATCACTAGTGCCACCTCCCACCTCGACTTCCTCAACTACCAAAATCCGGCCCAATGCCCCGCCACTAGGCAGCTGTTCTGCAGGGGCGAAGCCTTGCTTTGCATGTGTTGCAACTAGGTCGTAAAACCGCCGGTCGACAGCAACCTGGCCAATGGTAGCAGCCTCACGAGGGGATCGGTTGGCCCGCAGATTTGTGTACACAGGTTCGCGCATCCAATGCATGGATGTCACATCGTAGATTGCCAGAAATGGCGGGTCGAGTCCATCATTGCCAACATAGCGTAGACCATTAGTAAATATGGCCGGGAGGCGCAGCCGAGTCGGACCGTGCTCGTTATTATACCATTCGTGAAACTGGGCTATTGGAAGCGTGGGCTTGGGTGCCATGTACACGAACAAAAGGCCGGGAGCCATGATTGGTGAAAGGCGGATGGCAAAAGAGAGCTTGCTTTCTAGAGCAAGTAGCTGACTTGATGGTGATGTAGATATGCGTATGTGTGCGTGAGAGCCTAGATCAATATTTACTGAATTATGAGATGGCAATGCTGTGGCTATGAAATAGCCTTGGCCAAGCCTGGGTAGTGCCCTTTTATAAAGGAATGCTTATACTCGGTAATATACTCGGTTCCGTGGGGTTTCTATTTTCCCTTTCCTATCAAGGCCATTAGGTAGTATGCAGCCGGATCCTGTCGGTTATTCATTTAGACTTGGAACAAGATGCTTCGGCACATTAATTTAGAGACCCCAAGAAATCATCACTAGGGTTATATTTGAGGAAAAAGAAACAATGAGCGCCTCTGCGAGGAATCGAACTTGCAGATGTAAGCTGCTCGCTTTGGTTTAATTGATTTTCTGTTTGGGAACGCGACGACGCGTTGACGCGCCAAATTTCAAGGGCGGGCTGCCATGTTTATGGGGCTTGCTGTTCATCTTGGCCTTGCTTCTAGCAACACATGACCACTAGCTTCGTCCTGACTAACTCCTCGAGGCTATATAATTCCTTTATATCATCTTATTTCATCTACGGATCCTCTCGACTTTGAGCTTATATCATCTCCCTGTTATGGACTTTGACCGCAACATGTCCGGTGCCTCGCGGCCAAGGGCTCGCCCAGCTTACACCAAAGGCACAACTCGATGCGACTACAACCGAGACGGAAGCCGGCTGATCACGGCCGGCGTGAACCCAACGCTACGACTCTATAAGACCGGGTTCGATGGCGAACCAACAAACATTGATGAGTGTCCACAGGCCAATCTGGCCGTGGCTGCAGGCGACGAGTACTTTTACGTGGGTGACGAGGACGGTGTGGTCAGCATATACACCATTGACCCACCGGCTTTCAAAGAATACTTGGTGCGAGTGACTATGCCCGTACGGGATGTGGCACTGTCGGCAGATCAAAAGTGGTGCGCTGTGGCTAGTGATGAGCTGACAGTTAAGTTGGTGCATACCGAAGACCACTCTAAAACTCGCATACTGCGTGAACATAACCGGCCTGCCAAACATGTGTCATTAGATCCCCGCGGGGCGTTGGCTGCTGTGTCCTGCCAGGATGGCATCGTGTACATGTATTCGCTAACCAGTGAGCAGCCCGAGCTGCTGAAGAAGCTAGACGGTATGATTGGGTCTATCGATGGCGAGTCTTCAGGCTCATCGCAGGTGGCCTGGCACCCTGATGGACGGGCATTTGCAGTGCCATCGCCGACACGTGATATTTACATGATTTCCAAGGATGACTGGCAGAAGCATGCGACATTCGAAAACGGCCATTCCGGCATGATCACAGCTATTGCGTGGTCGCCCAATGGATCAATTCTGGCGAGTGCTGGTCAAGATGGCAAGTTGCTACTCTGGGATGCTGCGTCGCAATCTATCTTCCAGAGATTTGACTTTGCCAATGTCATGCACCTTAGCTGGCATCCAGTCAAAAATCTGCTATCCTTTACAACCACTGAGGGCGAGGTTTACATTTACCCCGACCTCGTCAACGACCAGTATGATGCACTGTTGAAGCTGCCACTGCAAAAATCCATTAGCAATGTCATTGATCCTACTAACACGGCTAGTGTAGCCCTTGCGGCGCGACCGCGGCACTTCCAAGCTGATGATGGCGGCGATGAATTTGACCTGGGTGACGGGAGCGACATGGACGACTTTGTGGTGGATGATGACGGTGCCGGCTACACAACAGGCCGTAAGCGACGGGCTGATGGCGAGCTTCTCGGGTCCGGGGAGTATCCACCAACGAAACGCCGCACGTTAATGCAGCCTAACTTCCACGAACCCTTCCAGCCAGGCGCTACGCCGTGGCGCGGCAATCGCAAGTACCTGTGCCTTAACCTAATTGGCGCTGTGTGGACGGTTGATCAGGACTCACACAACACAGTAACTGTGGAGTTTTACGACCGTGATTTCCAGCGCGACTTTCACTTCACTGATACTTTCCTGTACGACAAGGCCTGCCTGACGGGGAACGGCACTTTGTTTTCCTGTCCAGCCAAGCCTGAGACCCCAGCCACACTCTTCTATCGTCCTCACGAAACGTGGACACAACGCAACGATTGGCGTACTGAGCTGCCCAAGGGTGAGGATGTGGTGGCAATGTCGTTGAGTGACGCGTTTGTGTCCGTAGTTACTACAGGTGGATATGTCCGCATTTTTACGCTATTTGGCTTGCCATTCCGCGTGTATAGACCAAAGAGCATGCCAGCGGTCACATGTGCCAGTTGGAAGGACTATGTCATGACGGTTGGAAACGGGCCTGTGGGGGCTGATGGCCAGGCGCGACTGTTGTATAGCATCGAGAATATTAAACGCGACGAAGTCTGCCAAAATGAGGATATTGTGGCACTCCCTAGCGGAGCCTCGCTACGAACTATCTTTTTCTCAGATGATGGGGTAAGTAACTACACGCCCTTTTTGTCTTCCTGTCTTGAACTACGGATACTAACATTCTGGCAGAATCCATGCATCTACGACTCTACGGGTGTGCTACTCACGCTTATTCACTGGCGGAAGCCCGGACGAGCATACTGGGTGCCGCTCCTCGACACCAACCTACTTGCAAGATTAGCATCGGGCCGCAAGAATGAAACGTACTTCCCTATAGCCGTGGCCAATGAGAGGTTTCACTGCATTATTCTAAAGGGAGGCGACCGTTACCCATACTTCCCGCGGCCACTCCTCTCAGACTTTGAGTTTTCAGTTCCACTACATTCAGTGGCCGATGTGCGCAAGAAGAAGAAGGACAAGGCGGGAAGTGGCAGTGGCATAGACAACGACGTGGCTGCAAACTCCGACGATGGCGAGGACAATGAGGACGATGCCCTCGGCACATCGGAGACGCGCAAGCTCGAACAGGCGTTTTTGTTACAGAACATCCAAGTAGCACAGTTGCATGATGTCGTGTCGACGGAGGCAGGTTCAGCGGCTGGACGCTATGCACTACGGTCACAGCTAGCACGTACACAGACAGAAGTTGACAAGACGCTGTTGCAACTACTGGCCATCGAATGTCGCGAGGGCGAGGAGCGTGGCATGAAAGCACTAGAATTAGTCCAGCTGTTCCAGGATCATACGGGACGCATGTTGCAAGCTGCAGTCAAAATTGCGGATAGATATGAGCGTGGGCTTCTGGGCGAAAAGATCCGGGAGGTTGCGGAGAAAAGAGAAACAGCCATGGATGAAGACGAGTAGGGGACATAGGCGAGTATGGAGACATAGTGGTGCGTAGTTTAGAATGTGCTACGGTACAGTAGCAAAAGACCAACGAGCTACTTGGGCAAGCTCTTCCCTGCTGATAGGGTTCGAAGTTAAATGGCCACCTCTTTGAGCTTGCTATCTTGAGCCTGGTTACATCTAAGACTAAAGCTGAGCTAAAACCTAGGCGTGGGGTGCGTTAAGGTGGCGGCAAACATAATTATATTCAACATGGGATGTAATGCAATGCAAACGGGATGGCTGCAAGCACAGGCGGAGACCAGCAGAATATTACAACATACAGTAGGGCAACGCGAGCAGACGGGCTGTGACATGTAAGTACTTCTTGGTGTGTGTATACAGGTACATTTATACATGCAGACACCTGCACGCAGAATGTTATGGATGTGTATTGTGTGTGCGCCTATGTGTGTGTGTGTGTGTGCATGTGTGTGTATATGTACTGTACTGTCCTGTATGTACCGTATATGTTCAAGTGTATGTACTGTATATGCAATGTATGTGTATATAGCAGGGTCTTGGATGTATACGCTTGCCCAAACATACCAGATATGATGGAGTGCTGGTTCTGCAAGATTGCCTATGGATAAAGGGGCCTTGTGCTTGCTGCTTTGACGCGGGAAGAGGTAGTTAAGGAGGGAAGGCCGGTAGTCAAAGGTCACGTGCCGCCCGCCGGCTCACTGATATTTGGCCGTCTTATATAGCAGATGAAAACTAGACTGTAAGTAAGTATAAGCGAGAGGACCCTGCATTGCATTGCATATTGTCCCAGGTGAAGTACCAGTCTGTTGCTTTGAGTTGCAGTGCAGTGCAGGCAGCGGGTTGAAGCACAGGAATAGAATAATTAGAGAGGGGAGGCCTTGAGTACAGTGCTTGTCACTCTGAGATTACTGCTGTAGTGGGAATTAGCAGGCATCAGCAGGCATTAGTGCTCCTTTAGCAGGGCCTTAGCGGGGTTTTCTTTCATGACTCTAGGCGGCTGTCCCAACGCTGGAGCCAAGCTTTATGGGAGGGGGGGGGGGGCGTCCAGGCCCTGTTAGAGGTTGGCAGGCCATAGCTTCTGCAGAGCTCTTATAGTGGCTGGACAGGGACACAGACAGGTATAGATAGACAGGTAAGACAGGCCACGCACAAGTACAAGTCAAGATCAAAACGAAAGACTACACGCCAGCAAAAAAATGAAAGAAAAGGCAAAAGGGCAAAAAGTTCGTATCGGCAAGTCTAGGCCCGTCTAGGATTTAGCGAGGCAAAACAACAAATCGAGGCTTGAGGCTAGCTAGGAATCTGGACTGCTAGATTCGATATTACGGCTCTGCCGCGAGGCCAAGTGACAAGTACAACAGGACAAGGACGGAAACAAGAACTAGCCAGTACTAAGCAGGGAATCAAAGCAAAAAGACGTCATTGCAGTCCAGCTGGGGAGCTGGGTAGTTGGTGCAGATGTTGATAGACGGGCCGGTTGGGAGAACAAGGAGATTAAAGAGGAACACGAAGACCAAGGAGAAGACAAGTTTAAAAATAACACCTGCAAGAAAGTATAAATACACCCAAAAGATCTTCTCTCACGCATAAACTACAACCCGACGTCTTGACTACAGCCCATGCCCGGGCCAGCTTCTGGCTCAGGCCTGGCCCTTAATGGATAAACGGGCTGGACAGATATATGATCTTTTGTACTGGGTTTGTTCGTAAGGGGGCGGAGAAGAGGCAAAGATAACAGCGGCAATAGTGGGAACAGGAGAGGAGATGACCCTGCATTGTTGGAGGGGGGGGGGAGACGAAGAATAAGAAGGGTGAGGGGGTGGTCTTGTTTTTTTTTTAATAACCGTGCTCAGGGCAGTTCGAACGATTGACCTTGGAATCAGCACGCGGCAGACAAGGAAGGAAGATGATAAATAAAAATAAATCACCAATAGCCTAGAAAATGCCCTCAAAAATAGAGAAGTAATACATGAAAATTACCCCTCAAAAATGCAGCTCAAAACAAAGACAGATGCACAATATGCACGGACCTTGTCTTGTCGCCGGCCGACAACCGCCAACCAAGAAATATCAAAAGAAAAAGCCAAAGCTTTGCTGCGGCCTCGAGTCAGCATCCAAGTCAGTCAAGGTCAGAGTTAAAACAGGAGGAGGACAAGAGAAGTAAAGCACCTTGACTCTCCATTCCGGACCCTCTGGTATTCTTCTTAGGGAGACTAGGCCAAGCCAGACCAAGACCTGCAGCAGGGCCTAGTGGCAGGAGACGGCGAAAGGGAGACGCAGACCAAGTCTTTTTGTTCTCTTGTCTTGTTTCTCACATCCAGCTCCAGCTGCCTTTGCTAAAACCAGACAGCAAGAAATGAAGGCCATGTACAGAGTACCTCGCAATACACAGACTTGGGAACTGTGGAGCCAGGTACTGGGTACATGGCCCTGCAACCCATATTAGGAAGAGACAAGAGAGAAACATGACCTGTCTGCCAGAGCTGAGGACAGACAGACCTGCATCTGCATAAACATGTACTGTAGACACAAAAAATCCGGTCATATATGCATATGCGTGTGGATACATGTGTACGTGTAAAATGTGCTGTATCGTATTCTCTGCATGTATAAATACAGGTACAGGCACAAAAATAATTGAAGGCAAATGCCTAGATGGGCCAGGCCAGGCAAGGAAGGAACTTGGCAAGATGCCAGTTTTTGAATGTGGACTGTGCACGATCTGGCCTGGGGAGGACATTATCTCTCTTGGGTTATTGCTTTTTCACCTTCTCCTCCTCTGCCTTTGCCCCTTCCCTCTTTCTCTAGCTTGTTCTTTCTTGCCCTGCTTCTTTGCCTTGCTTCTTTGCCTTGCTTCTTTGCCTTGCTTCTTTGCCCTTCTGTCGCTCCTTCCTTCCTGTCCTGTTATTTCTGTTGCAACAGCCACAAACACAACACAAGCCCACACTTTCTCTCTCCCTTCCCTTCCCTTGCCTTCCTCCCCATCCTTTCGTCCTCCTGCCTTACTCGTTCTTTCTTCTTTTTTTTTTCCTTCCTTCCCTTATGCATCAAATTTCACAGTTCCTTCCTTCTATGCTTTGTTCTCTCACCACTCGAGGAAGGAGGAGCGGACGGGTAAATGAAAGGCACATATACACATGTACTTTCGCACGAAGAGTAAAACTTGGCTGGTTCGCTGACTGGCCCTAAAGCAAAGCTGCGACAATGAGAGCCAAATATTGGCAGCATCTGCTTATTATATAGTATTTTATTCTATTTTATTGCGCTGAGCTTATCCCTTGTTGATCTTCTCCCTCGAGCTAAGAACGAAGACAAGAAAAGGTATTGGACAAAAAGACGAAGCCGAAGATTCGCTGTCTCGGCTGGCGTAAAGGCTAGGGAATTTGCAATAGAGAAAGAGGAGGGAACGTTTCAAAGAGAGAGAAAGCAGAGAAATGGTGTGGGAGAGAAACAACAAAGCAAGACATTCGGGACAAAAGAGAAAGCGATAAAGAAAAAAGAAGGTGGGAACAAGATCCTCAAGATGCATGGTGGTAGTCAAACATGTCAGTATAACACCACTACAAGTAGGCCGCGGATAAAAAAGACAAAAAGACACCGGAGGGAGACTAGGAGACAAGGCACATGGCATGGGCTGAGTACTCCATGGGCTGGGCTTTTTGATAGGTGGGCTACAAGGTATTATAATATCCATTCCCCAGTGTTCTTATATGGCCGGGCCCTGATCCATAGCCAGAGCCAGGCCAAGGTCCTGGCTAGACCAGGCTCAGGGATCGGAATTTGTGTTTTTCCCTTGTCTTGTTCTTTCAGTTCTCAGCCCGACTCTTGGTGCAGTCAAATTGACTCGATATCTGTCATTTATTGTATTTTATTGGCACTGCCGCTCTGCCTTGGTTCTTTGGGGAGAGGAAAGCTACTGTGGTAAGTACAAGAAATAAGAAACAAAAAACAGCAAGAAAGCAACCTAGTTCTTCTACATGGAAACTCTAAGTCCAGCATTTTTTCTTTTTTCTTTTTTTTTCTGCGGGTCGGAGTTGATGCAAGAACTTCCATCCCATCAAGGAAGACGGCCAAGGTACAGCATGCCTTGTGTATGTAGTGTAGTGCATGTGCATTTGATCTGTACATTGGTGTGTACCATTGGCATTTGGCTGGATTGAAAGAAAAGAGAAAGAACGGGGCCTGGAAGGAGCAAGGAAGGATGGAAGAAATGGATTTTGTGGGATTGGGGGAGAAAGAAGAACAAGAAGGGAAAGCGCAGAAGGATAAGGGAGAAGGAAGAAAGGCCTATGCGGCTGCTGCTGTAAACGGAGAATCATGTATAATTTAAGTATGTAAGTAACTTGTCCCTTAAATGCTTGGAATAATAAGTTGCCTCTTATACTGTTATACCGTTCTGTTTGCTCTGTCTTGGCCTGGCTGGTGCTTGCTTCGACTTCTGCTTCTGCTTCTGCTTCTGTGTCTCTTCCCTGCTGGGTGTTCTTGCGGTTTCTGTAAGCCCCTTCCTATTTCTGCGGCCGTGGTTCTTTCCTTTTTGTTTTTCTTCAACATTTAGCTTGGGCCGGCAAGTAGCCAGATCTAACGAACGGCAAGGCAAGCGCGAAGCTTCCAGACTTGTCTTCACACACGCCCTTCTTTTTTTCTTTTACGCACCTTCCCATTTTTCTCTATTTTTTCCTATTTCCGTGCTATTCTCTTTGCTTCTGCCTTGATTTCTGGCTTTGTTTGCACCTGCCAAGTTGAACATCTCCACCTTTTTGCCGTTGTTCTTGTTAGCCTTCTAGATTCTCTGCTTCTGTCTCTTGCCTCTTTCTTTTTTAGCTGACTGTCTGATGCTGCTGCCTCCTCCCCTCTTGCTATTCGCTCGTCTGCTATTGGTCTGACTTTTGACTTGGTCTATTTGACTTTGTCCCTCCTCGCTTCGGCCTTCTTCGTTTCTTCCTCTTTTCTTTCCCTCTTATTTTTCACTTTTTTTCTTCTCCACTCTAAATCGCATCTTCGAAATTTCGCATTAAATCTCTTTTTTCTTTCTTAATTTTCTTCTTTTCTTTTTTTCGGTTTTTTATATCTTCCAATCTTTTCTTCTCCCTCTTTATTATTCTCCTTCTCCGCCATAGCATTCATCATTCACACATGATCATCCCTCCCCCACGAACGACCCCTACAGTTACGGCATTTGCAGTCTAAAAGTCCCCCCCCTCCTCTCCTCTTGTGGCGGTCTCTTCCTACCTCCCTCTTAGCCTATCTGCAGCTTTTATCTTAACCCTTCGTCTCTTTAAAGTGTCAGCCATCAGATCAATCAGCTAGCTAGCTCTACTGTACAGGGTTTCTCTACCTGTTGAGTCTAGCGCTTCGCAACACTACCGATCGCCTTTTCGACTTGCCTGACCAGCTCCAAGTTTGCTACAACAATACCACACCACTGACTGTCATCTTGCCTCCTCTCCTCTTCTTTGTCCATCTTCTACCGTCGTCAAAACCACGGCCCCCTGGATCCCCGTCCCTGCTCCTTTTCCCTCTTCCATACGGATACCATCCTGGGCACTCTTTATTTTCTTCACACGCTGCGCTCTCCCCCCTCCCCTCCATATCTCTTCATTCGCCTTGTCGCCTCGCAATCGTGTCGCCAAACTCACAGCTTCCTGGCTCCTAAACGACTCCGCCTATCGCTGCATCTTGTTTTTGATAGGCCACATCATAGGTTTCTCCTCCCATAATTCCTACCATTGATCCATCTCTTGCATCCATTGATTGATTGATTGTCTGCTTGGTTGATAGTACAAGCAGTCTCTATCTTGCTTGGCTCTTTCCCTTCACTCTCTCTCTCTCTCAACACACCGCATCGAGTCTTGCCATCGCTTTTATTTCTCGCCCCCCAGTCTCTTTCGCTTTACTTCATTGCTTCTCGGAGACGGTATATTTGCAACCGCTATTCGGCCGCGCCCACTATTGGTTCTATCATCATTATCCTCGGCCGTCTCCGTCCTACTCTCTATTTTCTATTTGTCTCCTTGGTTTTCGGTATGTCTTTCCCGTGCGTGCTAGTCGCCTCAATTGCCTCTAGTTCGGATTCGCTCTACTCCCCTCTGAAATTCTTGCTGTACCGTCCGTCTTGTTCTTGTTTTGCTTCTCCCTTGACTCCTTTTTCTTATTCCTTTGCGGCCTTTGTTCTCTCTGCTTGGTCGCGTTGAAAAGGAAAAACAAAGAAACACACACACAACACAAAACATTGCTATTATTATTCTTCTTCTTGCCCTGTCCTTGTTTCTCTTGCTGGCTTCGTTTGCTTTGGCTCTTTTTTTGTTCTGCCTTGCCTCACCTTGCCTTACCTTGCACTGCGCAGGCCAAGTCAATCAGTGTTAATCTTCGCTGCATTGCACTCAACTATTGCATGGAAGAAGCCTTGCGCCTGGATATTCCTTTTTTTAGCCAAGTCCTTCTAAGGCCCCAAGGCTGGCCAGCTCTGCTACTCGCGCTACGCTACTCGCGCTACTCACTACTTCCCCCAACCCATCATCCTAGTTCAACTCTCTTCTTGTCTCTTACTCTCATTTTCTTTCCCTCCCTTCGTCTTCCGCCGCTGCCCCCTCGTCCGTCCATCCTTCTTCTTCTCTTCTACATTAACTCCTTCTTTTTCGACTTCTTTTTGGTCTTCTATCTGCGTTTCCGTCTCCTTTTCGTCTTTGCGTCTTTTTGTTTCGCCATGCTGCCCTTTATCCAGCTTCTCAATTTTGCTTATGCTGTATAACTGACCTCTTGTTCCTTTGTGTACGACCACAGTCTCTACCACCCCCAAACCGCTAGTTTCTTGACTCCTGGCTCTTTTTTTTTTCTTTTTTTTTTTTTCCATTTCTCTCGCTCTAATGGCGACTGTCACCGAAAATCCCCATCGATTTAATATGGCCATACCTGAAGGCCGCGACGACCACTCGTCGCGAGTTGTACCCATCCCAACACCTACCATAAGAATGTCAGCACCTTCCCCTGGAGACCCCATGGACATTAGCACCTCTCCCACTCGCTCTGCACCTCGTAACGGTTCGCTAGCTCCTATCCTCAAAATCGACGAAGCTCCAAATGACAACGTGCGAAATGGTGGCTCTCCAATGGACGGTGTTTCTTCTACCAATAATCAGAGCCAAAGCTCTGCCAACAATACCAGCAATGGCAATACCAACAACAGCAACAACGGAACTACTAGCAGTAATAACAACGCAAGCACCAATGGCAACGGGAATTCTAGCTCTTCCAACCCCTCGAACTCGAACATGCCCGCGCCCCCGAATGCCGGCGCCGCCGCCCATCAACCAAAGATTGTGCAAACAGCATTTATCCACAAGCTGTACAAGTGAGTGGCGTTGAACGCTATTTTGACCCATTGAAATGGAAAGCTAATCGGAATTTATCTTTGTTTGTGTAGCATGCTTGAGGACAACAGTATCCAGCATTTGATATCCTGGTCCTCCAGCGCTGACAGTTTTGTCATGTCTCCCTCAGCTGACTTTTCCAAAGTTTTATCGTATGTTGGCATAAATTCAACTCTCATTTTTTTTTTATTTCTACACGGACCCCGCTAACCAGAGTCCTTGCCTCACTACAGCCAGTATTTCAAGCATACGAACATTTCTTCATTTGTTCGTCAGCTCAACATGTATGGTTTTCACAAAGGTATCTAATATTCCAGCCTCTACTGTCTTCACCTAGAATGCGCCTATCTAACCATGCGCAGTTAGCGACGTCTTTCACACCTCGAATCCCGAGTCGGCGCTTTGGGAATTTAAGCACGGCGGTGGCAATTTCAAACGTGGCGATCTCGTCGGTCTTCGTGAAATCAAGCGTCGGGCTTCGCGTCATGCACTCGTCCACCGCGAATTAGGCACTCAAAAAAATCCATTACCACCCCCGCCTGGCATGTCAGAGCCCATGCCCATGCCTGACATGACTGACCCACGAGTTCTCGACCACGCACTTTACGATCTTAACATGCGCCTCCAGCGTAGCGAAGAGATTTCACATTTCATGCAGATGCGTCAGCAAGCCTTGACTGATTCGATGTTACGGATGCTTCAGTTTTCCCAAGACATGGCCCGCGCTGTATCGACTATGGTTCCGCCTGAGAATCCTGTGCATCGTGAAGTCCTAGGTCTACAGGGAGAGATGGCACGTCAGATGGAGGCTCTCCGTCCCGTGGAAGAGGCAGTGCAACTTCACCCACCGCCGCATGATCCATATGGCCGTGGCCCGTACTACGAAAACGGTCCGATTTCGCCTCACCATCTACAGGATGATCCCCGCCGAGCTACACTGGTTGTTCCCCCTCAACAGCCACCCATGCCTCGTAGTGGCCCCTACTACCGCCCAGCTGTCCCTTCAAACCTTTCGATCAACAGCAACCGAAGGCCGTATGGATCAATCGGAGGAAGTCCCCAAACATCACCCAACTCTAGACATCCGGCTCCGCCACCACCGCCTCCGCCGCCGCCGCATCCACTCTCCAACGTTGAAGCTGCCGGCCTTGGTGTGGGAAGAAGACATACGACGGCAGACATTAGAGCCCACGGATGGCAAACAAACGTTCCTCCCCCATACCCTCCGCATGTAGGAGCACCTCCCGCACCTGCTCCGTCTTCGCATCAACCGTCTTCACACCAGCAACAACAGGCAGGCCCGCCTCAATGGCCCCCCTCGCCTAGCCGGCCCACACATGACGAGCAGAAAATCAGAGACTCATTGTCATCTTTCTCCATGCAGAGCTTCAACGGTTCATCAGCACCCCGATCACGGCCTGCTACTCCCCCGCCATCAGCCTCATTCCCAAGTGGCAATGGTAGTAGCAATAACGGTGGCAATCCGAGTCAAAATGGTGTGATGTTTAGTGAGCCCTCGTGGGGTGGCCCGGACAACAAAAATCTCAGCGTGCGTGAGTCTTCAGTACCGCCTACTCGGAGGGGCAGCATGGCGCATATTCTGAACCCCACGATAGAATCAAGTGAGCGCGATGACGACGATCTGCGTGGCGACGACGACCGGAAGCGGAAACGCATACAGTAGGATGGGATGAACAAGAGGGGATTGATTGTTTTGTAGATGCTTATTGTCCGGAGCTGTCTCTGGAGTATTTTCCTTTCCTTGTCTATCACTGTTATTCTTGCAATGCGCTACGACTCTGATATCTGCTATGCGCAATGCGAGACACTTGGCACCTCTTTTTCTCTTTCTGTTTTCTCGTTGTCTCTTGTGTTCTTGGCCAGTCGTTTTTTTTTGTGTCTTCGCAACTACTGGCTAAGATGAATCATGGGTGGTTCATGTCTGCTTTTGTTTGTCTTGTCTGTTTATTTTTCTTCTTGTTTGTTCTTTGACTACTCTTTTGCTTTTTGTTCTTGTGCTCCTGTTGATTCCTATGGCGTCTTGGAAACTTCCGACGACAAAGCTCTTGTCGATGGCGTTTATCTGATATGTTGACTCTTTGAAATATCTTTTTCCCCGTCTATGCTGGAAAATGTGAAGTGCGTTGGGTTTTTCGTGACATCTACAAACCAAAAATAACATGAACCAAGGATTGTATTATATTCGTAGTAATTCCCAGCCACACCAAAAGCGCCACAGCCTCCCCTCATGAGGCGTTTATTCAGGCAGCTGCCATTAGCTCTGCTGACGGACCGACACAATAACAGCTGGCAAAGCTAACCTCTCACGAAGCTTTGCCTTGTTGCTTTGGGATGGATGACGTCTGCCTTGGGGCTTTTATTTTAGCTGAGAATGCGTGTTGCTTTTCGATTTTGATAGCTTTATTTAATTCCCTTTGCTTCTCTAGGTCTAATTAGCTTTTGGCTTCTGACTGTCTTGCTACAATTTCGATCTACAGCTTTGTTTCTAAAAGCTTGATAAACTGCCGCCTTGTGTGCTCGCTTTCATCTTCACTTCATCTCCTCCCGGCCGTCACGATGCCTGTATGTCTTCTCTGCCATTTCTTTGTCCCAAAAGCCGCCTACTGTATACTAACCGTTATCTCGCGCGCCTGCGCGCCCTCTGGTCCAGGCTTACAACTCCGCATTCAACACGGACCCGAACCCGCCGCATCTAATCGGCAACTTTCCGCTGCTGCCGTTGCGTACCAAGACTCGCGGGCCAGCATACACATTGCCGTTCCCAACGCCAGCCCTCGCGCCGGGTGAGGCCCCCGATGCAGGTTCCGAAAGCTACGATATTCTCGACGAAGTTTTGGCTGTCTTCCGTGCCAACACCTTCTTCCGGAATTTCGAGATCCAGGGCCCGGCCGACCGTCTGCTAGTCTACGGTATTTGGTTCGTCAGCGATTGCCTGGGCAAGATTAAGCCTAACCACTCCGTGCGGGATGCTACCAAAGAGGTGCAGAATGTGTCGCTGGATATGAACTTTGCTATCCCTGGTGACCCGGGCTGGCCGCTGAACCAGGTGCGTCTATGAACCCCCCATCTCTTCCACACCTCACAGTCATTTCATCCCTGAAACCTAGGCCCTCAACTAGCCTATTATTCTCCATGTTTTAGCTGCTAATTTCCGCCTTGTTGATCTAGATGTACGAGGCCCCACGTGACCGCCAGGAGGCCGAAACCCTCCGTTTGTACATGTCCCAGGTGCGACAGGAGCTGGCAGCACGTCTGTTGGCCCGTGTGTACGACGATGGTGGTGATGGCAAACCAAGCAAGTGGTGGCTGAGCTACACGAAGCGCAAGTTCATGGGCAAGGCGTTGTAAGCGGTCTCAGGCCCGGCAGGATGACTTTATGCTTTTATTTGTGGATTGAAGCTTGTGGAAAGTTTATACATGTGCTATTTTCTGTTTTCTTGTTACTCACGCTCTGTTATTTGTGATTTGTTGTCTTTTCTGAGTCTCTCTGTGCCTCTGGTTATACAGTGATATTAACCTGCTCTCTCTATCTCTCTCTGTTTTCCGCAGATTGAACAAACATAGCTAGCTATGTGCTGGTATTATGAGTTCTGGGTATCTTTATCCGAATTGCTTCCCACACCCCTTCCCCCGCTGCCCCCTTTTCCCTTTTCTCATCCTCTTGTTAGGCCCCCGTCCGTCTCCGCTTGTACAAACCCCTAGCTGCGATCTGGCCCTGTACCGGTACTGCTCTCCATCCCGTAAAGATATAGCCCTCTGCGCCGCCCCTGCTAGTCATCAACGGATGTGTACGGCCCGGCAGCACCTGCCAATGGCGGGCCCTACTACTCTGCACACTCGGCCCAACTAGTAGACTAGGGTTAATTGGGAAGTCCTCTGAGCCTTGCCAGCGCTCTAGCTCTTCTACTGACTTGCCGGCAGCCTCCGGCGGTGGCGAGGCAACCCACGCGCCACGTCTTGGCACGCTGAAGCAGTCGGTTAGCGCAGCTAGTGGCTCGATAGTAGGGGAGTACACAGCAACGGGTGCCCCAGGGGCAAGTAGTGGAAGCGTGGCTCGGAGCACCGATACCGGATCCATGGTGCTGGCAACCACCAGTCCAGCAAAGCCGCCGGCGCGTGTCGAGTCAACAATATAACGCGTGCGCGCCCAACGCCGCCGCTTCCGGTGGTAAGTGCCACGGCGACTAGCCTTGATGGCCGCTAGTTCCTCATCGCTCATAGATGCCGGCGTATCAGTATACACATGATCCTTTTCCGGCGAGAGCAGTTGTAGCCAGTTGATGGTTAGCAGCCGCGAGTATAGCGGTTGCGTGCTGTAGGGTGGGTTGGGGATAGTCATGTCGTAGTTGTAGAACCGTAGAACCGAGAGGTTTGGCTGTCCATTGGCATGTACAAGAGTGAGCGTGTTAGACCCGGCGAATGGCACCTCGAGGTCATCTTTGTGATAATGCTCAGGCAGGTCCTTCTCGCTGAGCTCATTATTCATAACCGTGTCTGTATCAACGTCCATGGCCTCGGTCTCAGCCGCATCGATGTCAGCATCGACTGCGGGCTCTTCAGGGACTGAGGTTTCCTCATGCTGCTTGTCTTCAGCAAGCGCTTTTTGCAGGATTTCTTCGGGCGCTAGAGGGTTGAGAATGCCCATGCGCTCAGCCATTGTGGTCACGAGCAAGCCCCCAGTCTCGTCAACAACCAGATAGCGACCACCACCTATCTTTTCGCCTACAATCTGTGAAGGATCAGCCTTCCCCTCCTCAACTTTGACGTCCTCGGTTTGGATAACATTGGCGACTTTCTCCTTGCTTTCCTCGACAGTCTCACCGTTTTCGTTAGTGGTGTAGTGTACGTCTGCCCAGCAGCCCAGCAAGGCTAGGATCTCTTGACGTAGTTCAAGGATCTTACTGGCGTCCCTCTTCTCCTCAAGTAGGAACTGTGCCAGCTGTGGCGTATCCAATGGGAGCACCTGGAAACGGCGAATGTACTTTTTAGTCTTGAGCAACTTGTACTTCTCCAGCGAGAACTGTGTCTTCTTGTCGATAGCCATATGCGACAGCATGAGCTTCTTGATCAGGTCGCGGCCCGCCTCTTTGCCATCCTTCTTCAGTACTTCAATTTCCTCCATGGACAGCGTCTGCGCTGCCGAGTCATCCAAGATTTCCATGTTAGACCGAGCTACTTCCACCCCACTTTCCGTATCAACTAGAGAGAGCTCCTCGCCGCCGCCGATTCGAATTGCGTTTGGATTCGCATCTAGTAGGTCCAAATCTTCCATGCCGTTCTCCTCGGCGACGATATCAGCCTGCAGTTCAGCTGCTGACACTACACGGAGCCGGCAGAAATCCTCATTGTCGAGCTTGTCTTGCACTTCGTAGGTTAGGTGGAACGGCCGATATATGATGAGGTTGCTAGGGAAAGTTCCGTATTTTCCAAGAGATATCGTCCTACAGCGCACAGTGGCGGCGTTAGCATGTAAGACTCGGACAGCTCAGGGTGTCAGTCGCAAAGTTAGCACAAGGCATGAAAGCAAAAACTTACGTATTCGGCGTGGCTTGCATTACGCGCAGGTTTCCGGATGGCACGCACAAGGCGATCCATTGATCAGGCTGAACAACAGTTCCCATGGTTTCTAGATACTGCGTCTGCAAAATATTCTCGATGCAATATTTAAAACAAACAAGAAATAGCCTTGGCTTGAACGTCGCCTGCTGTGTATTATTTCATGTTCAAAAATGTTTAAGAAAATATTCAAGGGAGCAAAAAGGTTTCGATAGACCCACTTTTATGTAAGCCAGTTAGGGTTAGGGCAATGAAGCATTCCATTTTACGATCTAGAGCTAGTAGCAGCATCACTTGATGCAGTAGTTCAGCTCTAGGGTCAACTTATGCGTCCTTCTATCATTTGTCTTTGTCTCCTCTGTATGGGAAATTATTGACTTTGGAGGAGGAGGGCAGTAAGCCGTACCATTGACTTTCTCAGCGCCTATAAGACCAAGATCAAGACTCACAAGGCCAAACAGGAAAAAGACGATCGTATATCTGGAGAGAAATCACAATTATGTAGCTGTGATATGCACAAGCATGAAAGAAGGAAGGGGCTCCTCACAGAAGCCTAGCAACGCGGGCTTTTCTGTCCAAATCCGAGCCCATTTCCCGTACGAGGAGCCTCTAGTCCAGCCATGCGAAACCGCGAGCGCTGAGCCCATGACAGCCTCGAATTGGCGGACTTGGCTTTTGTTGTTGGCGCCGCCCTTGGATGTGGCAGAGTCATAGATAGCGGCAGTGCATATGCGTCCCGCAACTTAATTTATAGAGTGCGACAAGATTGGGAAACAAAGAGAAGACAAGACCTGGAATCAGCTTTAGAGTAATCGCTATACTCATAGCCGGACTTGTAGCTCAGAAAGAGGAGGTACGACGCCTGTTTCAAAGGCGGCTATATTGTTATGAGTCCCTCTAGCTATAGAGTTGATGCGGGTCCGGTTAGGCCTGGTCCTTGGTAGCCAAGAAAGGCGACCCAAACGTCTTTAGACCAGTAAACGCCACACACATCTACAGTAACCAGACTTCCGCATCTTGTCTCGTCCAGCCATGGAACCTCTTTTCTGCAATCTGTCGCAAAACTTACCGCATCTGGCACAAGTAAAACGGAATAGTTCGAGGCGGGTAGTACGCGCGACATAGCTCACATACTGTATTAGGTCCCTAGGCGATGATAAACGAAGTTAGCAGAGATTACAGCATGTACCCGAGTCAAAATAGCTTTGCCTCGACTCTATAACCTTAGTCTGTTGACAAAGGCCATCAGTTGTGTCCCTAATTAGGCTTTGAGACGCTTTGATTTAGAAACTGTAGTACGTCTACATTAACCGACGGTGCTGCAGAATGAGCAAGACATAGACTGTGTCGAAAGGCGAGGCGATACTACAACTAGCAAGCTTGGCAAAGAGACTGCTAAGAAGAGTAGGATGCAAAATAATCTAATAAATTCAGTGCTAGGAGAGTAGGGGCTATGGGGAGTATAGATAGAAATACCTTGAAGCCATAGAATGAGCCATTTCGATAGCCAAGAACTATCAGCTTCGCCTCTGGATTAGCTAGTGAACATAACCTGTTTAGCCCAGTTTCTCTAGCACTGAGAATAAGTGCACTAGTGCTCTTGTCAAACTGCTCCCGTGCAACACGGCCAGAACCTTCCCGACACCAACAATGTCTGGTATGATTAGGATTGTGTGCATGTCGGCACACACTTGAATAGCGCTGAAACGATGCTGTATATCTACATCTACAGCTGCACCTAAGCGAGTTGGTGAATCGAATGTGAGTGGCGTTTGGGGCGGAGTGTCGGCGGAAAGACCCAGGCCGGAAAATATAGCCAACTATTTCGAAGGCACAAGCTAGGGAAAGAGTTGCAATTAGGCAAGGCAAGGTCTGGCTAGACTTGGGACCGAAAAATTAACCTTGGCGTTTCTGTAGACTCACTACTGAAGAGTGCCGCAGCCCTGCCTTGGCCTTGATAGATCCTGACTCCAATAGGAGGTAGACCAAGAAAACTCTCGTAGGCGTGAAGCATATAACAGTGGCTTGGCTTGAGGAGCCGGTGCCGACAACTGCTACACCTATCAGGGGATTTGCAACTTAGCTCATGGTATTCGATATTGAAGGAGTTTGCGTAGACCATAGAATGAAGGGAGCAAAGAGAAAAGAGCTTCGCTTTTATATGTGCCCCTCAACAGGAGACTAATGGGGCAAGAATCTTGGTTGCCTTGGATTTTCACTAACCAAGGGCCATCTTTTATGTGCGGCTATGCAGCCCTAAACCCTCAGTTCAGCACTGAGGATGAACTTGACAGGACGGCAGGAGCAACGGTGACAATCTAGAACTAGAGGCAAGAACACCCACCTTATCAAAAAGATAAAGGGAAAGTCTCCGCTTAATTCAGCACACAAAAAACGGAACTTAAAAACAGGCACTCACGACTCAGGACTATATTTTTCTCATCAAGACAATGTTCATATCGAAAAGACGACCTGCCTCATAGATCACAGAGACACGCATGAGCGAACAGGCAGCAGAGGCCAAACCATTGTTCAGCTACCCGCATTATTTCTCCACCCATAATCGATTTCCTCTATAATCTTCTTAGATGTTGTTGTGACACTAGCTACGCGTAGCTAGACTACGGGATTCCAGAGCCAAGGAGCCGGAAGCCCGGTGTCTAGGTTGAGGGGCCCGAGACAAACACTTACACTTGTCGGGTAGGCTAGCAAGCTCGGTACAGTAGATCATTTTAATAGGGCAGTTCGGCGTGCCATATAGGTATATTCTATACAGCCTTGAGACTGCGACGGCTAGCTGGTGACAGCCAACTTCTATATCTATATATTGTCCGAGATTAATCTAACTTCCTCTCCTCGTGCTTTAGATATCCACACTCTCCTCATCACATCCCGTAAACACCTTATGTATCCGCCTGCTGATTGCCTGGCCCACGGTCTCATCTGCCTCATCCCCATCTTTGTTCTTGACCTTGGCCACCGCCTGCAGCGCCAACGGTCCCCCACTCTCTAGTCGATGAAGTAGACTCTGCACACTGCTGAATTTGGCCGCCACACCGTATGCTGAAGGCGCCGTAACGCGCACAATCTCTTGCAGCATTCGTACGTACGTATCTTGCGCATCCTCGCCTGTGCGTACTTGGCCTGTATGCATACAAAACATGGCTGCCGTTGCGTTGGTGGCATCTCGCACCTTTCGGTACGGGACAGTGGAGATGTGCTGTGTAAAAGTTGCAATCCACTGTGCGCTCTCAAGATCGCTATATACATGATGGATTAGCACATGTCCATACAGCACTTGCAGCTCAAGTAGAGCGTCTTCAATTCTGTCTTCGTCAATATACGCCATCGGGGAAGCTGCTTGTCTGTTGCTATCACCAGACCTTGTTGTTTCTGCTATTCCTGTATACAAGCCTTTGGTGCCAATAACATCTCGTACGAGCTGCCGATTACGAGACGTTTTGTTTTTGTGCTGCCAGATTCTCAGGCCCACAAGCATGTACATTAGCGTATATCCAGGAAAACAACGTCTCATTTCCTTAACATGGGCCTCCATATTATTGCTTTCGCCACCAAGAATCCGATCCACAAAAGTTTGCGCATCCATGATAACCATGGCATACTTTTCATCTTCGGTTTGCCGCTCAATCGGCTCCCAGAACTCAAGGCTTTTGTTGTACCGACTTGTGACATTTCTCCGCCAGCGGACCACACAGGGCACGGGGCTTGTCCACTGGGAAGTCTGTACCTTCAAGTCATTAAGCAGTTCTTTTGCTTGTAAAGCCGTCGTTTCAGGCAGATCAACCGGCAGCAACACTATCATCTCGGGCGTTGATATCTTCTTGTCAGTGCGTAGTTTGTTAGCTTCCGCCAGGGCCGCAGCCCGGGCCTTATCCCGCTTTTTCTGTTCTTTAACTTCGGCGCGTTCAGCAGCTAAGCGTGCCTTTTCAGCTTCCTTGGCTACTTTGGCTTCAGCTCTAGTAATGTTTTGGGTTACGCTGTGGGCTGACGGGTTGCTTTCGAGTGTTCCCATTGCTGAGACAGTGCGTGATAGCTTTGTTCGTGATGTTTGTCCAGGGTTTGCCAATGGTGGGCGTATAGTTCTAGGCAGGGAATTGGCCTTTAGAGGCGAAGACAGCATGCCGTCGACGCCTAAGGCGGAGTCTTTAGATGGCCGTGCTCGGATGGCTTCCAAGTCCGGGAAATCATTATCAGAGTCTGACCCCAGGTCAATGATTGGCGCGCTAAGGCTCGACTTCAGGCCCGTGTCTAGCCGGCGTGGTAATGGGGGTGCAGATGGCTCCGGCTGTGAGCTGCTCATGATCAAGTCCGCCATTGCCCGAGAGGATCTCTGGCTGGGACGATGTGCGGCTGTATAGTTATCTTTTCCCAATAGCTGTCTTGAGGGCTCGGGTGAGCTAGAAAGCGTGATTGGGTCAAAATCTCGCACGTTCCTAAATTCACGCACAGATACAGAGGGAGCTCTTCGTTTTGAGGAGTAGACAGATTCGGATGTTGTAGGTAGTGTCACTGCTGGATTATCCACTATAGCTGGGGCGGCCTTGACCGGAGCTAATGGTGCGGTAGGCATAATGGGACCTAGAGGTCTTAGAAACGATGTACCATGGGTCGAATTCGTTGTTGCTACCGTTGGGGATTGTGCACCAAGCGAAGACAGCCTGGGGTTTTCCGACCCAATCCCAAGTTCCTCCTCAAGGCGGAATATCGAGTCATCATTCCAATCATCAATCAATACCGATTTCTCAGACAAATCTCCAGCTACGTCTTGGTCAGAGGTGTTTATTTCGCCTACAGCAGGCGCCTTCCTTTTGAGAGGAAAGCCCGATATTGCTTTTGGCGTTAGCTGGGAAGTCTGTTTAGGTGGCACTGCCGGCTTTCTAAGATCAATCACATCAGCGGGAATTGGCGATGAGAAGTCGAAGACATCGTCCAAGTCTCTGAGGCCTCTGCTGCGTAAGGCTCGGGCTGAAGCCGGTGTAGCTTTCCCAGGGATTGCTACCCGGCTCTGAGACCGCTCATGGGGCGCTGGTGGGGAAAAGTAGTGTCTTTTTACAGGGGAAGGCGATAGGCGGCCAAAGTTTGAAGAGTGAGATTTGCGCTTCTTGGATTGAATTGGACTAGAAGACACTAGGTCTATGATGTTAGACATTGTGAAAAAAAATGATACTAGTCCGTGCAGCTCTATTATGGTGAGTTTGTTTATATAGCCAGACGAGGAAATAGAAAGGTTAAGAAGCCAAAGCGATGCTAGCTTATTTACTAACATTAGAGCAAACAAGGCTATCACGGCCTTTATCGCGCCAAACGCGAAGGCTACGCCCTATCACGTGATCGTTTGATGTGCTAATAAACGTAGCGCAACGGCACATAATACTACGGCCCTTTCCCACGGCCGAGGCATCTCAAACATGCCCAACATAAACAATGCCATTTTCCGATGAGCTTCGAGAATTCTTCTATATTGTCTGGGAAGCTGTCCAGACAATCCCAGAGGGTAAAATCACGTCATATGGACACATTGCTTCCTTGGTGGGCAGTCGTGAGCTAAACCCTAATCCTGACTGACTTCCGGGACTTACTACTAACTAGCCTCATGCAACATTACAGCAACTCGGTCCAGACAGGTGGGACTGGCGCTGAAGAATCTCCCAACAAACCCGGAGCTTGAGTTTAACACACAGAATGTCCCGTGGCATCGGGTGGTCAATGCAGGGGGCAAGATCTCCGCTCGGTAAGAGGAAGCTCGTCATCCTGGTGATGGGGAACTGTTACACGATGAAGCAACACGTGCTGATGTCGATGGTACTAGGGCTCGAGAGGGCGCATGCAGGGCTCAAGCAGACGCTCTGCGTGAAGAGGGGGTTCAAGTTGACACCACAGAGATGGGTGAGTTTAAATTGAGTTTTAGCCGCTACGGGTGGTTTCCAACTATCATGCCAAGCGGCCAAAGAGAGGCGGCGGAGGTTTAGTGACTAGCTATGGGAACGGTTTGCACGGTGACGATAATTCAATAGAGTGTTTTTGGGGGTTATAAAACATACTATTGAGAGTAATCCTAGTATAATGACTCATACATAACGACAAGACAAAAAGCAGAACAGAGGTTATTGACTTGACCGAAATCCCAGCTAAGAAAAAAAAACAAAAGGTAAAAAAAAAAGAGGAAAACTGAAATATTAAATTATATAGAAAGTAGTGGGATGGATAGGGCTAGGCAGTGGTAGCCTCATAGCACACAAAGTACACATAATGCCAGAAATGGCAAGAGCAGAGAATCTTGAGAGCGCGGGGTTGTTGCCTCCCGGCCTGTCTAAGGACCTCTTGTTAATCTCATTCGCCCCTATCGCTATTCTGACGAGCCGCCACTCCGGCAAAGTAATTCCAGTCTGTTCGTTGATCATCGTCACTAATGGAGGCAACATCCGGTATACACTGCGTATCGTGTCAATGCCAGAGCTATTGGCGCTTTCGCTGCTCTCACTGCCCCCATTGCTACCCGCTCCACCTGTGGTCCACGCGCTGATCTTGGGCTCCATTCCTTTGATAGTTGCAGCATTATCCTTTGCCAGTTTGACATATGTACCATTTTCAATCATCAAGAACTGCAGCAGGCCTTGCGGACCACCAAAGGCCTGCGCCATCTTAGCATATGCGTTGGCCAAAGCAGCGATACCCTCAGCCTCATTCCTTTGTCTAGCCAGCAACATATCGGCTTTTTTTAGCCTCCGCATAGCTCTCTGCATTAGTATCGACTCTAGTTTTGTACCCAAGAGCATCTGATTTCTTGGTGATGCGCTGAAATTCCGCCTGTGCCTCTACCTCCGCCTCAGTTCGTAGTTTGTATGCATTGGTATCTGTCAGCTGCTCGCTTTTGGAGAGATTAGCCCGAGCATCAGATTCAATCTCATATTCCCGGGCATCAGATGCCTGCTGCTTTGCCTCGCGTAGAATGGTTGCCTTGACCACATCAACGGCACACATGCGTTCCATCTCGGCATCCTTGCGCTTCATCTCAACTTGGCGCTTAAGATCTTCATCATAGCTCTCGGCGACACGCTTGGCCTCGATACGCGATATATCCACGTCATGAAACAAGGCTATGCGTTCGGTTTTTAGCTTAGCCTCGGACTGGACCCGCTCGATGTCCCTCTCGGTCTTTTGCACGGAAGTTTCAACATTAATCTTAGCGATCTCACAATCCTGCATGCTCTTTTGGTCGACCTCTCCAACATTTTGGCGGGACTAGGCCTCGGCTACATCAATTCGGGCATGGTTTATAGCATACCTATGGACTTTATGCGAAAGAGATTCGAGGTATGTGCTTCCTGGCGCATCACGCAGTTCCTTGATATTGGCACTGTAGACACGCAGATCAAACTGGTCCAGCTCAGTCTGTATGCCCTTCTGGATACGGTTCTTGAATAGGTCTTACCGAGAGGAGATATCCTCAATTGTCATGCTAGATACTAGCAAGCGTACTTCGCCTTCGACGACTTGTTTGATCTTCTTCTCAACAGCGCTCACATTATTCAAATGCTTAGCAGAGTTTTCAGCTAAAAGCACAGCATATTTTTACAACGCTGCAGTTGCATATTCTTGGCTTCGGGCCGGAATCATGCTGCCTTCCAGTTCTTCATCGGCAGGCAGATCGTTTCCAAAGTGCGACTGTGGAACCCAGGGGCCAACCGTGAAGACTACAGGCAAAAGAAACCGTAGCTTCTCTTTGGTCATGGCCTATAGATCCATGGCATAGTCCTAGGGTTGCACACTGCCCAGAAATCTGTCAGTCTAGTGAGGCCTATTGAATAATGAGTTCTAACGTACTAGAAACGAATGCATTTCTGGAATAGGAATAACCAGGCCGACTTTGCGATCTTGATATTGTCTTTGATACCCATGCCCATGATGGCGAGATACTCATTGGAGGCTGCAATATTGTAACGAGCCATTTTTTGTAAAGATGATTCTTCAGTAGGTTGAATGAGTATAGAAAGTCATAATGACACTAATGAGTCTAGATGGTATATAGAAACTAACTAGCAACAGTTGAGAGAAGTTTCAATCCTCTAATTCCAGCAACAGGAAAAAGACAAGACAGAGGCCTCTCGATGTCTACCTCAGCCTGCTACCACCCTTTTTACTCAATAAACATTTACTGTGCGTTTTGTTTAGTCGGTGATGTATGGTTGCTGCCATAATTTCGATTGGCTGATGCTACCAGGTTGTAGCTGTACCATGATCCCGCATGACACAACTTCTCTTCCTGCCGCCCTCTCTGCACACAACTGCCCGGTTTCTTGGTCTTTCTGATACGCCCAGCTTTCGGCCTGATAAACAACATAGTGTCTTTGCCCAAACACAGCTTCAAAGCCTCCCTGACCTCATCTGTATTCGTAAGCTGTTTCATTTTGCCCTTAACACGTTTAAACTTCCTCCCCAAACTTTCATAACATAAACGTTCTCCAAGTGGGAAACCTTTGAATAGGCATTTTTTTACGTTACACACGGCAGAGCAACGTCTAAAGCGCCCTATTGTTATTGTTATTGTATTATTTTACGTCTACCTATTGTTATTTCGCTGCAATACGGCGGCGGAAAGGAGTTGCTGCCTGATGTTATCTTCCAGTAACTCCCGGGCGGTCAGCAGTTGCAGGTAGTAGTCTTGGATTTCGAGCGACTCCTGTGACGTTTTAGGGTCCGGCGCTTAGTCCAGGAGGAATCTGTCCGGTTTAGCCCTAGGACGTGCCTGTGGGGCTCCCAGGGTCGGCTACCTGGCTTTCGGCACGGGGGGTCCCGGCAGAGTACAGCTGTCTTGTCCTTCCATACGCATGGCTGTTGTCACATCATGTAATCTTTTCTGTTTTGTCGGTAGCCGGGAGTAGAGCTCCCTCAGCACCTTCCCATGGAGCCTTCCTCGACGTCTCCTCCTATTCCTTCTCTCTCTCCTCCCCTCCCGCCCATCTTCATCCTCATCGTCCCCTTCCTCATTGTTGCTCGTCTTGTCTCGGGGTTTGTTATGTCATCTTGAGCTGTCCTTGTCGTGAACGCTCCCCTGTAGTATGTGGTGGCAGTGCCTTGCATGTCCACCAGTGGCCTCGTTCTTTTGGTTGGTTGCAAGCTCTACATCCAAGTGCATAGTTGTGTCTCCATCGATCGTGGTATTTATCAATGTCTCCATCGCCAGTTCTGGCAGCGAGGATGTGGGCCAGCTCTGTCCTGGCGAGCCCCCTGTCTAAAACACCCTATGATTTCCAACCTCCTATAAAGGGCTCACAGAACTTAGCAAGGCCTTTTTTTACAACTATTCAGATTGACTGGGAGTCGCTCAAGTAACACCACCCAAGCTGATAATTCAGATCTCGAACAGGCGCCAGGGCTTCATTCCGTGGCCTTGCTCAGAGTTTAAGCAAGAAAAACGGCCAACCTAACAGCTGATTTCTAGGACTTCCCCATTTCTCTTCAATTTAATATGTCCATGCACATTGCTTTCTATGCTTGGCCACAACTAGAATACGCAACGTAAGTAGCGTTACACAACTACGCCTTAGGCCTTCGGCGCATGAGCCAGAAAAGTGGTCATGTTGCGACACGAACAATGACAGTCAAGATCATCAAGCTCTTGCTTTTGCCTTGTTTTCAGCAGTTCCAAGGCTGTTAATTAACATTAACGCCTTTTCCAAATCTAGCCTACACGGCATATCCCTAGATTTCCCCATCAGACCGACTTTCAAAGTTCAAAATATTCGCCATAAACAACGCTCAACTATCACCAGCACTGCCATAAACATTACCGTCATGCATGAATACCCGCCTCTCTGCGACTTTTCTCCTCCCCCCGCTCTTCTGATCCTCTCTCACTCCAAGCCATCTGTGAATATGTTGATACTCGTCTGATTCGCCTGCCACTCATGATGCGCGCCTCAAAAGCGGCCTGAGAGGCCGAATATCAGGATACAGCCCGCCCAGGCTCGCGATCCGCAAGCGACCCTACCACCGTTTGCTGGCTGTGCAAAATCGATGTCCCGAAAAGTGTGTCGGAAGATTAGGCGCTCATGCCGTCTGCATTTCTGTTCTAGGAGGACTGGGGGGGGGGCAGGTCAGTCGGCTAGCACAACTGATGCGGCTGCCCAAGCGCCCGAAACCGGTGCGGCGAGTAGCCTGGCAGGCCTCCTGATGGTGGAGAAAAAACCTATCCGGAAAAAATGGCAGCTCTTCTCTTCCTCTTCGTCATC
Organism: Ceratocystis huliohia; assembly: GCA_038382965.1. Classification (NCBI taxonomy): domain Eukaryota; kingdom Fungi; phylum Ascomycota; class Sordariomycetes; order Microascales; family Ceratocystidaceae; genus Ceratocystis; species Ceratocystis huliohia. Next base: position 3,989 of record JAXCEX010000085.1, on the reverse strand, counting down.
GCCATCGTCATCATCAGGGCCACTCTCGAATTCACATCAAGTGGCTCAGACAACCCTAAGAATGACGATAGTGGACGAACAAATATATGATTCTTTCAGTGTGGGCGATGACGATGACGAATATGAGGGCATATCAGCGCCTATGACGGTCACGTCAAAATAAATCGCGTTTCGGAGAGAGAATCAGATGGGGATCTGGGAGGGAATGTGTGGTTATGGACTGGCAGTCCAGGTATAAGTGCCAGTGTGTTAGAGATATTGGATACGAAGGTGTGTACTGTGGTAACGAAGCAGGCTTTTGTAAATCTGTTTATGCCTAGCCTTATGGCAACAAGATCGCTCATTTTCTTCCTGTTTCTACCGTTCACAACAGTTCACAGATCACTCCTCTGTGTTTCATCACGCTGTTCTTTTTATTGTGTTGCATTTCCTTACCTCTTATTTTTGCCCTTCTATGTCGCTCTCGTCCGAATCTCGGTCAAAAACTTACTTAATCGTTTTGCTATTCTCCGATATCTGACCAGCATTCTGGCTGAAATGGTTTCCTAGCCTACTGATACAGACTGATTCTGTAGGGGAGCCTCGGTCTTCTCCCAGTCAAGCTTCATATGCTTTTGCTCGGCGCTCGGTGCTCAGTGCTAATCCTACTTGTGAGTATTTCCTTCTTCCTACTTCCCTTTTGTTGAACAATAACGATCCCAATTTTCCGACGTAACGCATGAGTGAAGGAAGGGAAAGGTAAGGAAAAGGAGAAAGCAAGCAAGGTAGTTTGCTATTCGTTGATATTACTCGCCCCTCATGCTACCCCGTGCATTACCAAGAAGGCTCGACTGAGAACTGCTTGTCAGTTTCTGTGGCTCCCTGTCACGTTAGGGTATACAGCAAAACAAAAAGATATCAAACCCTCTATTGTCCACACCTTCTTAGCTCAGCCCATCCTCAGACCTCAGCTTCTCGCAACAGGAGGGGGGGGGTGGGGGGTGAGACCACTTTCAGCTTCGAGCGGCCAGTAAATCCCGAGAATGAATAGACCCCTTCCGGATTTACGGTCTGCGGGCTTCATATGATTCACGATTTTGCCTCTGTTTTTTGTTTTTCTTCATATTTGCTAATCGATGACGGATTGCAAAATCAGAAACAGCCGACCGAAGTGTATGTGCCTTGAAGCCTTGCATTCATAGTTAGCCGCCGCCCCCAAATTTGGTCCTGATTACATGACAAGAAAACCTATTGATATTCATGGGAAAAAACAAGACACCCCCCTCCCCTTTTTTCCCTCACTGTCCGGATTTGGTTTGCTAGTGGCATTGGGGGCTTTTTATGCATCTGATAAACAAGCTCCGCCTCAAACTTCGGTATTCATTTTGTGATCTGAAAGGGGGTGGGGGCGAACGAAGAGGGACTTTTTTGTGATTCCAGCTAGCATGCGGCGTATCTCTGGGCCGGATTGGAATCAAAGAACCAGTGTTTCGTCTACTTTCTTTCGGCGGCTATTAAGTGAGCCACCGGGATACAGTTCCACAACATGTTGTGTGAGAGCGTACAAGTACGATATTAAACACCAGACAGTATTTTGATTGTACTTATGGCTGGTTAGCCGTGTCTGGATCACATAACTCGAAAGCACTATACACCGGCGTATTGCCCGTTTCCCTTCTGCTGTGCTGTTGTTTGTTTACCCTAACGCCGACATTTGGTAGGCAATTACAAAGCGGACGTCGGGGAGACTTTGTTTTGCAGCGTCCGTGTGAGTTGCTGGATTAGTTTTGATACGAGCTCAGTCCGTGTGAGCAGTAAGGTTTGAAATCAGCCTCAGATGAAAAAATAAATAACAAGATGTAAAATAGGTTAAAAGATTGGTCAAGTCAGGCTGGATTGCCGACTTGCCTAGTTAGCTTGGCCTAGTCTGTATTTTCCTTCTAAGAGAATGGGGGTAGCAGCAGTGACACACGAAGCCCAAGCTCCTACAATGTCTACACGCCTTCTCTTTTCTCCAACAACAATAAATATAGCTAGTTTACGTTCTCCTGCTGGCTGTCAGCGGCGGACCTTGCAACCGAGAGGAGGGAAGGGAATGGAAAAAACACACAAATATCACTAATCCTAGAACAGCAAACATACACCAGCGGAAGAATCCCTTTAGTGCAGAACGGCGGCTAAAGTTCCGATTTTCCATGGGCGAGGCCCAGACGAAGAGACGAGGGAACCTTGTGCTAAGGGGCTACCAAGCTAGCAGCTTGCTAGACCTTCTGAGGCCCTTCTAAAGGAAAAGAACCTCACCCGGAAAAGAACCACGCCCTCTCCATGCTAAGGATGACTACAGTCACGTCGGTGTTTTAGTAGCGTCCCGATGACAAATGGAAGGGCAAACTCATGTGCTCCACGCTAAGTTGAAGGCATTGAGCGGGCCATACTCCAAGAGGCCAGTCACGCAAACAGATTATAAACCAACGAAGCTGGAGAGACAAGAGAAGACAGAGGACCTAATAACTCAGCAATGCAAAAACAAAAATACGAACAGAGGAGAAGGAACATCAACTTCGACTGGGACAACGTGGACACAGCAGGGATATGATAAGACGGAGGAATTCTGCATGGGGTTTGTTAGAAGCGGCCTAACTTGGCAGGCTTCCCCGATTCTGCCCTTGCCGGCACCCGCTTCTCGTCCATTAGCTACGTCTATGTTGTGCAGTGGGGGGGGGGGGGGGGCAGATTATCACGCACGGCATTAGTGTGACGGAGATAAGAAGGGAGGGCCTGCTCCAGAACGCAACCCTATTTGATGGCAACCCTAGTGCACGTCACTCAGACCTGCGTACGAGCGGGGAAGGGAAACACTGGGGGTTTGGTGTGAGATTTGTCTGTGGAATTCCGCCAGGCTGAGGATTGTGATAGATAATGATCAGGCGCTTTTCCGGCTGGGGCTAGTCTTCAGCTTATTGATACTTATGCATGATCCGAGCCAAGTAGAACATACCCTGCTTTTATTTTAGGCATGCCCATGTAAAGGAACGCGTTAAAGACACCAATAGAACACAAAAGGGAAAAGAGGGAAAAGAAACAGACGCAAAAAGAAGGAGCAAAGAAAGCAAAAGCCACATGAAGGTGGGAAATTGGTGATGGATCGTCCAAAGAACGCGAGCGAGCCAATGTTATTTTTCGTACTCCTGCTTCTGCGTGTCTCACGCCCTTTGCTCCCTTGTGGCAGAATAACCATCAACGTCAGAAGTGGGGCCGCATCTGACTTTGCTTCACCGCCTTCCCTATTACAGGGCAAGGCAAAATTTTGAATCTCAACTTTAATTATAAGCATCGGCACCGATGTTCCGACTATGAGGTACAACGGAGAAAAGGTTACCGACTGCCGTTGTCTCTTTTAGTCAGGATCTCCTTGTTGTCTCTTTTCTCTCTTTGCAGATATACTGATCGTTACTGACTTATAGCCATCTTGTCTAAGCTCTGCTTCTGCCTTCATTGATTGCGGGCGAGAGGGCGAGAGGGCGAGAGGAGACAGCCCCCAAGCTTGAGATTGGGCCTACGGCTGGAACGAAGGCATCGAAAGGAAGTTGTTTGCAGTGAGCCTTTTTTTCTGTTCTTTTTTGAGTTTTGTCTGAGGCCCGGAGTTTTGCAGTCCCTAGTACTGCTTTTGTAGTGGTGCTAGTTGTCCTCTGCTTTGGCCGCTAACTAGTTGGTCTCTGGCTGGGCTCTGGTTGGTCTCTGACCGGTTTCTGGTTGGCCTCTAGCTATGCTGACGTCGACTGCTCTATGGTCTTGCTTAGCCAATGAAGCGTCGGGCTGGATCGGTGTAGAAGGGGGCTAGTTACGTTTTCTTTTCTTCTCCTTCTCCTTCTCCTCCCAAAGGTTCGCCCGCGGCAACGGCGTCTTATGTCCTGTCTTGATGGCAATTTGCAAAACTCTTTGATGGCATGCCTAAGCCTTAGCCTCGTGTACCCTGGTAAACTTAGGAAGGGGGGGGGGGGGGGGGGGGG